>VUQR01010792.1:0-23691 GCA_015108515.1 Hemichromis elongatus | reverse complement strand
TAAAAACCTAAATTTAATAAGCTATTAAATCTGTCCATTTTAATGTATCGGTGGATTATCTTTTTAGAAATATTTAACTTTACCGCTTTTGTTTTTGCTAATTTAGCTTTCATAAACCTCTGAGTGAATCACTGTGTTTATCAGGTTGTAACCTGAGGGAGAGGATTTGTTTGGATTAGCTTACAGCAGATTCACTTAGCACACATTTACACACCTGCATGCACAACATCATAACCTTCAAATAGAAAAAAATGTCCAATATGGGCTGCAGTGTCTCTGAAACATAATTTAGCTTTAGCACACATCCCACATGTTACTGTTGTTGCTGCCTGTGCAGTCAAGTAAGACAAACAGCCTGATTAGCTTCATGTTATCATAAATGATTATCTCTTGATCAGTTGATCAAACTACCCAAATTTTTAGTAGCGATAGATTTGGCAGCGACTTAATTGTATGCCGTCTTAGCTGATACATACTTTCTTTGGCATTTTTTCAGTTTGACATCAACTAAATATTTCATTAATAAATCACTAAATATTTGGCCGATTAATTATAAGGAAACAAGCACAAAATCGTCATTAACAGTAATAATTCCTAAACAAATTGAGGAATATGCTTTTTATTGCATTTTTTTATAAACAGTAAGATGGATGTAGCCACATGACATCATTCATCGGTATGTGGACCAGCATTTTTAAGGCTTAACTTTGGTTTTATGACATTATTTAAAGGAAAGAAAAGCTGCTGATATAATGGCTAGCCAGCTTAGTTTGCATAGTTAGCTTTTGAAAAGACTGCAAAGGTCCACTGAACCCAGCATAGATAGTATAAAAGGTTTATGTAGCTGCTGTGATGTCACCAAGTGGTGTGTAAATTCCTCCTAAGAACCCAAGGACAGTGCACACATATGGGTTAATGATGTCACTAACAAACCCTTGAGTTGATCTGAAAATTCAAGTTAATGCATAAATGTTTTGAGCCTGCATTAAAGCACTCGTGAAAAAACAATAGTCTGATTGCATAGAAGTATGTAAGAACGCGACCCCACAGCTCGCTCAGTCCACAGCCTAAGTAATGAGTTGATGGTCTCATTCTGAAGTTTCTATTCATCACTTTGTAGAAGTCACAGTAAAGTAGGCCTTCCAAACCATCCCTTTGTGATAAATATGTCACAATCATATGAGCATGCAGTTAAATGCACCTCTCGATCATCATGTCCAGTTTCAAAAAATCACGATGCTCAGGTTAAGGCTTTACTAACAAATAGATAATGTTACAGTTGCTGTGTTCATTTTTATACAGTTTATTGTTTTTTTTCCCCCTTTTGTTGATCCCTCTTTGTAAAAGGCAGGAATGAACAGTGACTTAGTGCAAGTGCGAGTTCTTGTACCGATGTGTATTTCTGAATACGTATTTGTGTGCTGGAATGGCTTAAAGGTTGCACTGTGTGTTTTTGTGGTCGACTAGCTCATGATCTCCTTTAGGGCACATTACCAAGCAAAGAGAATGACACAGTTAAAGCTGGTACAGTCTGTGCAGTCCTCTACTGGCTTTCCTATCTGTCGGTTTACACTAGTCATTGCTTCCTTTCTAATTGGAAATCGCAGCTCTCTGGGTGTAGGTCATTTTTTAATTTCACACAGCTTAAATCTGGCAACAATAAAGGTGAAATTAGGAGGGGAAGAAAGCAAACTTAGGGATGTATTTTAAGAGAAAAGGCAGTAAATAATAATTTAAAAAACTTAACAAATAAATCTAACGCACAGCTGTCTCTCTACCATCACACTGTCCTTTCAGTCAGGTTCAGACTGAACACGTATAAGTGATAGGCATTCTGGGAAAGTATCTAACCATCTTTCTTATCAGGAGCAGACTTGGGCCAAATTTAATCACCGAAACAAGCCACATCATTTTAGCCAGGCACTGCTGGTCCCACTGACAGAACCTTCAGCTTCACACGGCATGTGTTGTGTTGGTGAGCAAGCAGCAGATGTGACACAATTGTGGATTCCTGGCATTGATTTTCCACTTTAAAGCACATGAAAGCTTTTTTCAGCTGTTAGCCTACATTATAGATGTTTTTATTCCTCAGTTGTCAGCATAATAGCATATTGTCATAAGAGGCACAATAGGCTTTATTGCACTAAACAGCATTCTGGTAAGGAGGAACAGAAAGCGAGCTATTTATCCTCATTACTATCTATAAAACATTCATTCATGTAGATCAATGTTTGTGCAGACAGTAATTCAGGGATAGAGGAGCTCTCTCTAGGGAAATTTAACAGGTTCTGCCGAGCATGCATGTGCACTCTACAATACAGTTATAACCTATAAATATCCCTGGTGATTCAGTATAGTAGTCCTGTTGACCTAAAGCACGCAAACGAACACTTGCAGTAGAATATTTGCACTGCAAACTCTAATTTTGTGCAGTGACAACAACAAAAACAACAGATTTTAAATGTTTTGCTAAAATTTGCAGTTACTCTGTGTCTTTTGGTTTGTTTGTGTTTTCAGTTTGGCTGACCTCCATTCCTACTTGGCCGTGATTACACACTTTCCCTTTACTTGTGGAAATGTGCTTGTGTGTTTGACAGATCTCTTGACTTGGCATTTTTCCTTGTTGCTTAGAAACCAACAAGGACATGTCTCCGTCCTTGTAAAAGGACAAAAATCTGGCAGAGCAGTGTTTCCCATGAACCTTCTTCAGTATGTCTTTATGATATTCAGCGTATTAAACTGAAAATATTACATTTGGTTTCATATTAGACTGAGGATAAATATTACTTGTCATAAAAAGTACTACTCACAATCATTTTAATGCTACCTGTGGCTGTAAAGACAGTATTGTTAGCTTTGAAAGAAATAACTTTGATGATATTTGAAGGCATTTAGGTGCATTTAAATGGTGCTTAAGAAATTAAAGTGAACATTTAGGTTTGAATCGTATTAGAGAAGAAAAGTGAGGCTCTCTCAGTCTCAGTTGTCACAAAATTTACATTTTATTTACGTTAAACACTAAATAACTTCAGTATTCATTAAAATATATAGATATAAAATATATAGAGCAAAAACTACTAAAACTAAAGTCCTATATTACAGAGTATTAATTTGAGAGTTTTCAAAATAATGTAAAGCTGATTTACAGAACAGAAGCAACAACAGAGACATTTTCTTCACCATTTTTATTTGAAATAAAATGCGATATTTCACTTCTTCGTTTCTTTCCTTCTCTGAGCCGCATACAGCAGTCAAACTGTGTGTGTCAAAAGGAGCGAGTGAGTCAGGACTGCATCTTGCATATTTGCCTCATTCACTTACTGCCAGCTAATGTGTGTTTGTGTGCGAGGTCTTGTGGAGACTGAAGGTTGAGACACTGCATGCTGCTTCTTATTTGTGTCATATTCATTGTGGGGCATGCTTATGCTTTTGTGTTTATTATTTATTCCTTCTAGGAGAACTGTTGCGGAGGGATTTTCTTTATTGAATGAATTATTCGGCATGCTGTCAAATACTTTGAACAAAAAAGTAGATAAACTAAAAATAAATCAAATGTCCCATGCGTCAGCTGCGATGTGCTGCTTTGGCAGTGCACATGTTGAACAGTCCTCTTTGTCTTTTCTCTCCCTTTGTCTGTCTACAGTATCAGTCCCATGGTGAATGTTTGCTCGCTAACGCACACACATGCACACACGGGGAAGTCATGACGCTGACAGCTGCGTGGTAGTAGATGTACTGCATGTCTCTCTCCATGGTACTGAAATCCCTGATGTGACTACCTCGGCCATCCATCTGGCTGAGATGCAGCATTTTGTGAATATGTCTTTAGTGTGTGTGTTATTCATTAGAATTTAGCTTCTTAATTAATACCCATATTTCTGCTTCCCGTAACTAACGGAAATATTAAGGATGCCGCAATCCTGCTTAAAAAGTTAGATGATCTAATTAAAAATACATATTAATTTGAATAACTGACATAAATAAAAGATACAACTTGGTTAGTGGTTGTTCCTCTCGACTGCGCCCATGTTTCTGCACATTTCGAACATGTTCATTTACCTCCAAGCGTTGCTCTTTGACTTTGAAAATGTAATCGAGTGTATATCCCCCGTTAGCTTTACGGTACATTACTATCTATAATTAAACAGCTCCTGTACGACAGATTAGTCTCCCTGTTAATGATGAAAGTTTTCATAAGATTAATTGCTGCTGCACAAATAGCTCCATCCTCTGACCTCCTCGGTGTAAAAATAGATCCTTGCTGTATGCATACGCATACAAATACAACATCACACACCCAGAGCCCCTCCCCAGACTTCTTATTAGGGACTCCAGCAGACAGGGAAGGATTTTAAGGTTACACACACTCACACTGCCGCAGTGGTGGGTTTATTCCCTTTGCCTGCTCCTCCTCCTGTCGCCCCAGGGATGAATATCTATAGAACCCAGTGTTTGGACTGTCTGTCCACTGAGGCACATACGAATGTGGAGCCTCTACACTTATTGCAGTCTGTGATTTTCAGTATAAAGATCCAAAATGGCTGCCCATAAGTGACTCCATATTAATGTGATCCTAAGGAAATGATATTAAACTTACATCTTCTACACTTGATTGCCAATTGGGAAACAAATACTGGGGCACAGTGAATCCATCACTTTACACACACACAGTATTAGTTTTGTTCATGTAAATATCATGAGATTTAAAAAATAAGTTGGTCCTGTTACAGTAATTTTTTTAGCCATCCGGAGTCTGTGCTGTGCACCAGCAGCAGGAGTGTTTGCAAACAGTTTTCCTTTATTGGTAAAGAGTAAACCAGGGCGATCAGTGTAGTTTCCTTTGAGAGGAGGAGTCATATGCAGATAAAGGGAGCAGACTTGGAGGAGCTCATTTCTTCACATGAAGGAGGTCTGTTATGAAACCATCTGGCTGTCATCGCACATCCAAGTCTGTGTGTGGTGGTTCTGCCTTTCTGTCAGCTGACCTACGTATCATGGGGGCTTGAAACTGGAGAGCATTGAAAGCCTGCAGTTAAATAATCTACAAAACATGTTCAAAGTTTCTGAAACAGGTCTTTTTTTTATTTTACCTATAAACCTTCCTTGTGGAGGATGTTAAAATGATCTCTGTACCAGAGAATAACATTTGGCAGAGAGTCTTTGATCCAATTCTGCACAATGTACTTTCAAGCAATTAAAAGGAGCTACTCAAGAAGTTTGTAATGTGATGCAGGGAGATGCATTTTCCTGGAGGGAAAGCCTCAGAGGACCAGAACCTCTTTTCTTAAAATCTTTAACTGAAATATCCTACTAATTTCCTTGGATCTAAATGCTGTGATAAAGGCTTTTGTAGAAAAGCTGGCCTAGACAACAGGCCAGATTTTTACTTTCTGTTCTGTAGAGCCCAGCTGTTGCTGTGAGGCCTGCTCCGAGATTGCCGGCCTCTCATCTGAGAAGAGAATGCAAGCTCATTCAGTCACACTGTGCCTAGAATTAATCGTCTGTTTTGTTCCAGAGGCCCTTCCTCTTAATCATTCACTACAATCACACTGTGGCTCCCTTGAGACCGAGAAAGGGCACCAGGGTGAGTGCACAAAGGAGTGTGACAAGAGAATGATGAAATACAGAGAAAGCGGTGTGTACAGAAGGAAAATAATAAAGAAATATAATACAACCTTGTTTTTAATAGATAGGTATTGCATGAGTGTTTTTTAGTCTTTAAGTGCAGTTTTCATGGTTGAACGGTTAAATGTTTCATGTATTTAAAGGGCGTTTTGTCAGACTGATTGTTGCTGGCATTTCTTCATATGCTAACTGCTACATTTGTAATTCAAAGGCATAATAAAGAGGTCTATTGAATTTGCATTAGCAAGCTCTCTGAGGAGAGCATGAATGACTATTCTTCTATGTAACACTCTTACAGTATGTAGATGAAAAGTGGGTTTGTACTGACAGAGTGGAAAATGTGTCTGTTGGCTGTAACTGCAACAACAGAACTGTTTAATTCCACTTTGTTGGTTACATGATAGTAAGTATCCAGAAAGAGAGAAACATGTGGTCCATTATATTTTTTTTTACATGTAAAAGCACAAATTTATTTCACCTCAACACAGCAGGAGACTGCCCGCTTAGCTCGTTAGCCACAAATGAAAAGAAAAGACAGCTGCATGTTAGGCTCATGTCTATTCAAAGTAATGGATGCTTGTGCCTAATAAATGGTTCATGACAAACAGAGAAAATATTATGACGATGAGATGGGATTGGGAAGCCTACATTATTAAAACATGTAGTTCCAAATAAATGGCTTCCTTATTATTTAAATTGCATGGTCAGTCAATAACTATACATGCTGTAGACAACACAGTATTGTCTACAGCAGATGTCCCCAACTCTGGGCCTCGAGGGCCGGTGTCCTGCAGGTTTTAGATGTGTCCTTCATCCATCACAGCTGATTTAAATGGATAAATTACCTTCTCAACATGTCTTGAAGTTCTCCAGAGACCTGGTAATGAACTAATCACGTGATTCAGGTGTCTTGAACCAGGGTGAGATCTAAAACCTGCAGGACACCGACCCTCGAGGCCTGGAGTTGGGGACCCCTGGTGTACAGCTTCCTGTGGCGAATGTAAACCATAAAACATTTTTCAGATGATCCATTTTCTCTCACAGAGGCTACCCCAGGCACCAAAGGCATTTCTCCTGATGAAAGGTGACAAAAGCGAAGCATGGTTTATTGAATCACTAAAACAGTTGCTATATAGACGTAGCAGTCATGAAGCAAACATTCAGGAAACCTTGACAGCGAAATAGTGCTGAACTGTAAACACTGTGGTCTTCCCCTAGCATTGTCTGTGTTAGGGTGGGCCTATTTTCACCCAGCAGGCCCGCTGTGGTTGCCATGTTTTTTCTGTTGATACCTGCTTTGATTTTATCATGACACGTCAGCTCCCAGTGTCGTGAAAACCTGTGTCAGGAAAATGGGAACACTGTGTCTATCGATCTGAGTGAAACATCACCCACATCGACAGACAGCAGGTATTCTTAAGGGCCAGCCCCTGCATGTGTCCCATCAGTGCTGCCAGTGGTCAAAAGTACAGCAGGACTCGGTCTAGCACACGCAGCTGGGAAAGATGTGTAAGATTTCCGTGGCAGCGTGTGCTAATCCCTTCCATCGCTTGGATTATGATGCTGATGCTATTTGACAGGATTTGGATCAGTGTGATTTTAATTTTGACTTTACAGAAATGCCCGTTTCCCTTTCTTCTTACCATACCTCCCTCCCTTTTTAATCTCTTCAGGCATTTGGCCAGGCTTACACCAACCAACGGAAGGTGGCGGAGGATGGGGAGACCAATGAGGAGACACTGCTGCAGGAATCAGCCTCCAAGGAGGCCTACTATATGGGCCGTCTGTTGGAGCTGCAGTCGGAGGTTACGCTTAGCCGCTCTGTGGCATCTAACGCCCAGTCAGAGAATGAGCGGCTCAACGCACTTGTACAGGACTTACGAGAGGTGAGTTTGTCAACACGAGGAGAGCATGCAGAGGATTTATTACTTCCTTTATGCTGATAGTGTCAATAGTATTTTGTTACTAAGACCTAAAATTATCTTACAATTTCTATCAGATGTGCAAATTAATTGGAAAAAAAAGCACCTGTTTCAATTTTTGAGCCTAAACGGAATGTTTTCCACAATTTGGCTAGTATTTCTTTTATTCTACATCACCTTACATGAGACCTTTGTGTTTTTCAAAGATCAAGAGGCCACTGTGACAAACAAAAAGGTCTCACACAGAATAATAAACAGTACGCATATGTGCAAGGTGTGTATTTATGCAAGTATATATGTCTGCAGCCACTGTGTTGGGCAGTACAGGAGTTCGAGCAGGGGTCAGACACTGCGGCCACGACCCCATTGTGGGGGGCAAATCCAGTGCTAAGCTGGGATATAAAGTGAAATGCCCTGAGCTCGGCACATGTGTAGGGACAGAGTACCAACACTACACCCACAGGACACACACTCTCATTCACTAATTTGGTCAGGCAGTGCTGGGAGCTTCACTCATTCTCTGTATGTGAAATGTAATCAAAGTTTACAACAGGTTCATAAGTGAAGACATTCATGGTGATGGAGCATGTGGAACAAAATCAACATCTCATTTGTAATTACCTGATAAGCCTAGTCTTTATACACCATGAGTTGTTCCTATGCACAAATGCCCCATGTCTGAATCATGTATGACTCTTTGATATGTTTATGAAGTGTCTTCTGCTGTTTTTTGAAACCCACATTTGCACATGTGATGCCAGTGAACAGGATTGCTTTCATCATGAGAGGCAGGTGCTGTAGTGACATTGAGTGCTTCATTGATCACAGACCAAATCTAATTAAAAGGTTTTTTGTTTTGTGGTTTGTTTTGCAGATTTCATGCAAGCTAACATGGAGTTAGTTTAGCTAGATGCCTGTTGTTACAGTTACAAGTCAGAACATGAAAACTGAGAAAGATTGTCAGATGGGTTCAAATCAAACCTCAGTTTCTTTACAGGAGTATAGAGCATGTCGTTTTTATGTAAATATTGTTTATTTTACATATATATTATATATTTTTATCTGTTAAATATAAGACAAAGTGCATTTTAAAGTAAAAAAACAACAAAACATAGGCCTAAACTTTAAAGTTGTAAAATTTGGCATTGATTCACTAACACCACAACAGCAGTGATGGCAGGGATGAATGGACACAACATGGCTGGGCCCCTGTTGTAGGTACCGTTGTATGATGATTCTAACAAAGCTTTTAACAGCCACACTACGTGCTGTGAACTCCATTCAGAGGTTTGGCTGAACAGCTCTGCCCTGTAGCGGGCTCAGTGCCAGCGTTGCGTACCGCTCTGCCCCTGACCATGGTGGCTCCAGAGTTTGATTGGCCCCGGTATTATTTGGCCTCTAAACCCGTGTACTTGGATGTCCTACACACTATCAATAAAATGTATTTTGACAACATGTACCACAGAAAGGTCATATTCATACATCAACCAGAAATGTGTTTTTGGTATGCTCTGTTTTTTTACAGTGTTATAGCCAGTTTTAGCATAAAAATGTTTTTAATATATTTGCAAAGCAGTCCATTGTGCCTTTGTGGGATTTCTCTATTCACATCATTAGCTTTTATATTATGGGAGCTCTTTTCAGCTAATGCACAAATCAGGAGGTTCAGTGTAGACCAGGGGTTTTCAGTTGCAGGTTTTTTGCCCCTTCTAAAAGTAGCATCGTATGCGCTGCCAATGGTTGTAGCCACCCACTCCACCCACACTGTCTCTGGGTCAGCACTTCTGCCATATGTACAGAGAACTGCAGGAGAGCTGCAGGCAGCTCTGCAGCAGAAGGAGTACACACATGCGCAAATGCACTGTGACATTAGTGTTGCATTATTTTGTAGCCTATACTACATGTGCGTCCTCTGTTCACTAGTTGCATTGGGCTGCAAACATTTATACACAACTGTCAGTGAAAATGAGAAATATATATTTTCATTTTCGGCTTGATATGAAAATATCATCTAGTGTATTTTTGGGAAACAGCAAAGAGTGTTTCAGTCTGTGTACAGCAGAGGGATGTAAAAATGTTGCAGGTGAGGAAGTCCTACCTCAGTGTGCAAAGTCACGTCACGTCTCCATGCATCAGCATTATGAGTCTGTGCATGTCATGCAATCTTAAGCTGATGGGACTGTTTTTGATGTTGACCTTGTTTACATGGGCACCACTTTGCCTGCTAGGGTTTAATCATATTCAGCATATTGGATTTAATATTCTGGATACTGATCACCGCATGCTGTTTGGGTAAGTATCTGTATAGGTTATGAGAAGTTTCAGTAAATATCGTCTTAAATTAATTTGATGTAGCTATTAGAAATTCAGCCACGTTGGCTTATAGTGGGCTCAAGACGTGTTGCAGATTTATCCCAAACAATGAGACCTCAATGAGTGGAAAGAGTGATGGGAAATTTTAAAAATGTCCTCTATTTACTCACTGTCACCGCTGATTTTCCCCCTCCAGAGTAACGAGATGCTCGAGCTACAACGGAGCCGAATGAGGGAGGAGATCAAAGAGTACAAGTTCAGAGAGACCCGGCTGCTCCAGGACTACACAGAGCTGGAGGAGGAGAACATCACACTTCAGAAACTGGTGTCTACACTCAAGCAGAGCCAGGTTAGTATAAGGATCAACAGTTTGCATACTAATAGCTCCTTTTTTTTTGTTGTCATTGTTGTGTAGAGTTTCACTCACTCGATAAATGTATTTCTCAAATTCAAGCGTGTAAGCAAAATTGGCTGTTAAAGATCTGTCATCACTTTAAATGATGTATAAGCAATAGGTGGCTCGATTGATTTTAATGACTCACACTCACCAAAATTGACCAGTGCTCTCGGTGATCTCACAGTGTTTCCTGCACAGTAACACAAAGTCATATTAGTTTATACTAAATCTAGACACGTGGTTAGATGAAGTGGCATAGTGATCTTAAATTTAAAAAGGAGTTGTTTTTTACCAGCTATTTACAAATGTGTTAAAATAATTTCCTGTTACTACGTGGCCTTTCTCTTTCCCTCAGGTAGAGTACGAGGGACTGAAACATGAAATTAAGGTGCTGGAGGAGGAGACTGTTCTTCTGAACAGCCAGCTGGAAGACGCTTTGCGCTTAAAGGAAATCTCTGAGGGTCAGTTAGAAGAAGCCCTGGATGCCCTCAAGACTGAGCGTGAGCAGAAGAACAATCTGAGGAAAGAACTAGCCCATCACATCAGCCTGGGTGACAGCGTCTACGGCGCAGGGGCCCATCTGGCACTAACTGTCACCGGAGTTGAGGGCCTTAAGTTCTCTGAGGAGACCAACGGAACTAACGGCAGCGCCGTCCCTGCTGCTAATGGCAACAATGAGGACAACAACCGTTGCAATGGTCACTTTCACGCAGGCTCGGGGATGGCTAAGATGAACGGAGACTACAGGCCCGGCCGAAAGGGAGATGGCCTTCATCCCGTGCCGGATCTGTTCAGCGAGCTCAACTTGTCAGAGATGCAGAAGCTTAAACAGCAGCTACTGCAGGTAGGCCATAAGAGAGAACTGAAACTGAAAATTCAAAGTCCCACGTGAGCCCAGTTCAAAATCAGAAAATTGTTCAGACTCTTTGGGTCACTGAGTCTTTATTTTCAAGGACACTGACGTCACTTGAACATCAGCCAGGGTTTAAATGACAGTGTTGAAGGGAGTTAAAATTAGCTTCAAAGAGCAGATTACTAGACTACCATATCGATCTCCCCTCCAACAGTAAATTTTAGTTTTTAGAGTGAAGACTGATGGAGTGTGAAGACAGTCTTACGTACGCTTTTTGAACACATTGACATGGTGAAATCCATAATGATAACATTCATTCAGGGTTCTTTTAAATGTAAAACTCTACTGATGTTAGAGATAGATGAGAGGTGGAGAAAGACTAGAGGAATGACATCACAAATGTTCAGACTCAAATCGAGGCCCTAGCACTCAGGGCATTTAATCCCATCTGGTAAGTGCTTTTTAAGAAGCATGCTAATGCACATTCAGTGTCTGTATCATGCATTATATATTATGTATGCTTTCACACATGTTATGGAGGGAGTAGCATTCAGTAAGCGAGAATGCAGCTTGAAGACAAAGGCCAGCTCTGCTTTTCTTTTAGAGGCAACAGATTTATCCCAAAAGGGAAGGAAACTGCTTTGTACACACACACTTTACACCGCAATTAGTTCCTGCTTAACGCTGTGAAAAGCTGCTACTGTATAAAAGAAAAATACAAAATGTATATAATATAAAACATGAAGGTGAACTAGCTTTCACTTACATCCACTTGAGTACAAAACACACTCATCGTGGAGGATGGTATACAGATTGTAAAGTGACAGTGAAATCATAGATAGATCAAATTTGTGCTAAAAGCAAATAAAGTCATTACCGTACATCTTTCATCTAGCTGAGCACCAGCAGGGAGGAGAAAACTAGATTAGTGGTTGCTTTATTCACAGTCTGTCTCTCGCTGTAAACACAATTACTCACTAGTCAATTTTCTCTTTTGAGTGGATTTGCCTGGGAAAGATTATCAGGCTTATAACGCCCAGCTGAATTTTATAATATCAATATTACATTTCTAAGAATTGTTGAGAAAGAAATGATCATTCCAGTTTTGGACTTTTATGTTCTTCGTTGTATCTCTTCTGTGATTGTCCAGAGTTGTATCAGTGTGTATCTTATAGTTCAATCTCACAACTTGAAAATCAGATTTCTTGCTTTTATACGGCTTAACGTGTCATTCTGGAGGACGTACACAGAAATTACATCGCACTGGAAAATGCAAAAAGAAATGCATGTTATTTTACATGTCTGTCATGCAGGTGGAGTGTGAGAAGGCAGCACTGCTCAAGAACCTGCAGGAGTCCCAGACTCAGTTGCAGCACACACAAGGTGCCCTGACTGAACAGAATGAGCGCGTCCATCGTCTCACAGAGCGCGTCAATACCATGAAACATCTCAATGGAGACAAAGAGCTCGATGACCCAGAAGAGAGTGAGAAACCTAATGGGGGGTCCTTATCCCCACCAGCCAATAGCCACCATGATCTTGATATCCATGGCTTTAAAATTCTTGAGTGTCGGTACAAGGTGGCGGTGACCGAGGTGATCGACCTAAAAGCAGAGCTCAAGGCCCTGAAGGAGAAGTACAATCAGGCGGTGGAGGGACAGGGAGACAGCCATGATGATGACAGGGTCCAGGCACTGACTGAACAGGTTTGTGCAATATTAACATAGTTAATCCAGTTTTGCTGTATGTAAAACTGCAAACGTACTCAACGTCTGTTTGTTTGTTTTCTGAGCAGGTAACACAGTTGGAGCGAAGTTATCGTGAAAGCCGGGAAAGGGTTGTAAGCCTGGAGGCGGAGCTCCGAGCAACTGCGAGTACTGCCTCAGAGAGCCAGGGCATGCTGAACGCTGCCCAGGATGAGCTGGTAACCTTCAGTGAAGAGTTGGCGCAACTCTACCACCACGTCTGTCTGTGCAACAATGAGACACCAAACCGTGTCATGCTGGATTACTACCGCCAGAGCCGAATCACACGCAACGGCAGCCTCAAAGGCTCGGAGGATCCTCGAGCTTTGCTCTCGCCTCGCCTGGCGCGACGTCTTGCGGCAGCTTCAGCAGCCTGCTCCTCAGAGTCCCCGCGCAGTGCCACGGACTCCCCATCCAAAGATGCCCAACATAGCGAGACAACAACTCACAACCCAGCAGACTCCTGCCACAGCAGCCCTACTCGCAATTACAGCGGCTCCCCGGTCATCGGCATCTCTCCTTGCCCATCTCCAGTACCTTCAGACTCAGGTGGGGACCTGCGGAAAGAGCCGATGAACATCTATAACTTAAACGCCATCATCAGAGACCAGATTAAACACCTGCAGAGGGCAGTTGACCGTTCGCTGCAGCTGTCCAGGCAAAGGGCTGCAGCTAGGGAGTTGGCGCCCATGCTTGACAAGGACAAAGAGTCGTGCATGGAAGAAATACTAAAGCTCAAGTCCCTTCTTAGTACTAAGAGAGAGCAAATAGCTACACTCAGGCTGGTCCTCAAGGCCAATAAGCAGGTAAACGTTTTTGTTTGTTTGATTCTGGCACTTATATCATAAAAAAAAACCTAAAATGCATTTCTATAAACATTACATGATTCAATTCAAATTGTCCATCTTTGTAGACAGCAGAAGTTGCGCTGGCTAATCTGAAGAGCAAGTATGAAAATGAAAAGGCAATGGTGACAGAGACCATGACGAAGCTAAGGAATGAGCTGAAGGCTCTGAAAGAAGATGCGGCCACCTTCTCTTCTCTCAGGGCCATGTTTGCGACGAGGTGAGAAGGGCTCAGGAAATGTGGCACCGCTAAGATGAGGAAGCAAAATGTTTCAAATATAGAATTGTGGCTACACATAATCCTGCTGTGTGTCTGTTAATCTCCCTGTAGGTGTGATGAATATGTCACACAGCTGGATGAGATGCAGAGGCAGCTAGCGGCAGCAGAGGATGAAAAGAAGACGCTGAACTCCCTCCTCCGAATGGCCATCCAGCAAAAACTGGCCTTGACCCAGCGCTTGGAGGATCTGGAGTTTGACCACGAGCAGACTCATCGTACCCGTGGTGCTAAAGTGCCCAAGATAAAAAGCAGCCCACCCAAAGTAAGTCACAGAGGTGCCCCCACAATTTTTCCAACCCTACCAGGCTCCACAGTCACTTCATCATCATCATCACTCGCACCCGAACACCACCATGATCCGTTGTAATCTTCCCTGTGTAGAGCTAACCTCATGTTTGTTTGTGTCTTTGTGGATATCAGCGTCACCTTCACCTCTGCGTTCACTGGAGCTACTCCAGTTTCTGTCTGGAGTTCCAAGCTGTAGATCCTACGTGCCTAGCTTTACACTCCAGATACAAATCTTTCTTTATCATCATTTCCACACGCAACAACTTTTTTTTCCCAGAAGGCTCTAGATTAGGTAGTATCACGTGTCTTTGGTTTAGAAAAGCATAAGGCACCCCTGTGCACTATCATACAACATCCGGGCACAAAACAGGGAAAATTTTAATTTTGACTACTAGGAAGTGTTTCAAAATGACAACAAAGCAAAAATGGCTATGTTTTTAGCGACTCACTGTGGCAGATTAAATGAATTGCAGCTGAGATTCTTCCTCACAAGTTATTTACACCATGACTGAATTTGTCCCAGTCTTTTGACAGCTTCAGACTAGTAGGAAACCCGGTCAAGCATTTTCTCTGTGTTTTTCTAACTCCTCTTTGGAAAATGTAAAGCAAACAAAAGAATTCTTCGTTGCAGCACAATCCTTTTAGCAGCATAACCATTTTACAACACTAGATGGCGGTGTTTGATCAAATGTGTTTCCAGTTTCAGACTTTCCAGTCAAATGCTGTTGGAGCTTTTCTCCCTCCCTTTGGCACTCAGTTACATGTATTATAAGTAAATGTTTTTTTAAAAAAAACCAATCTGTAATCTTTTAGGTGTTAAATGAGCGAGTAAACGAGACCTCAGCAGAACTGTTGTAGTCCGAAAATACAATGCCTAAATGCAGCGGGCGAGGTTGAGTAGGCTTATATTTTTAGCTTTTGTTTCACTGTACGCGTCCTTGTCTTTTTTTGTCCATGCAAATCAATGTAATATTGTATTGGCAAGTGTGTGTGTGTGTGTGTGTGCGTGTAAAAGTGTCCGTGTGTCTGTCTCTTAGGGGGTTTTGTGTTTTCTGCTTCCCGCACAGATTGTCTAGCTGTGCAGTGGCCGGTCCTGATGAGACTGGGCAGTCACTTGAACTTTACTCAGTTTGGTTTCGAGTGTGCTATTGATCTGTAGTAATGTACTGAGAAAAACTGACCGGGATCAGTCTGGTGCTTCACCCTAAAAGTCACGGTAACAGTAGAATTCAGTCTCTTTGTCTCTGACAAGGTCTTCCCTTGTCATGTCCACCCTGTTATCACTGTCCTGTTGTCTAACCCCGAGTGTCACCATTTTGTATATGTCTAATTTATCAGTTTCTTGTAGATTGTCAGCAGCCTGCTGCCTCAGTACCGCCACTCTCCCCACAACTAAGGCGAGGGAGAGCCTCCCTAGCACGCAGGTAACAAGCTGTAGAACCTGCTAGCAGTAGGCTTACTAATATCTATCTATCTATCTATCTATCTATCTATCTATCTATCTATCTATCTATCGGTAACATGCCACATTGTGATATAAAGTGACTTTTTCACATTTTTAGTTGGATTTGTTGTAGTAGCAGCAACACCTGTGTCAAGATAACTGAGCCTGCATGTTCTCAGTATTAACCTTATACATGAAGTATTATGAAAACCCTCGTAATCTGGAATTAATAGTTCACACCATGAATTATTTTTCACTCCGCATGTGCAATTTTGCATGACCATTTTGTATATAAACATGCTTTTCTGAGATTTTCACTGGAAGGAGAGTCTGTTAACGTATGCTCTGCACAATGACATGTTGCTGGCAGGCCAATGGGGAGCTGGTCCAGTAATGAATATGAGGGTCTTCTTTTTTTCAGTTAGGCTCTACTGCCGATGTTGTTTTTACCTTATGTTAACCCTGTTTTGATTTCTTGATGTCACCATGCCCCGATGTATGGGAAGCCTTTCCTTTGTCTCTGGCCTGGTATAATGGAGTTGACTTTCTAAAAAGTGCACATATTTCCCTTGTTGCTAAACTGACACCACTCTGTGCACCTAAATGAAGCTGTCACTAGCAATTAGTTAGCACTAGTTAGTATAGCTTGGCATAAAAACTGGAAACAATAGCTGGCCTTGCCAGAGCCAAAAAATATGAATGACATAAGCAAATGAATGTGTTTAATATTTACAAATAATAGTATGCAAACTGTAAAAGTCAGATGTAACCTGTACTGCTAATTTTTCTAGCTTTTGATAGAGCTGAAGAGCTGTTTTCAGTATTTATGCTAAGCTAAGCTAACATGCTGCAGTGGTTATCGGATGTAAGTGGCATCAATATTAATCCACATCTAAGCATGTATTTTTTTCATGCTTAGATGTGGAAGAAAATCAACTCATGCTCCATTTTTGCATTATATATTTGGAATAAACTTTTTACACACCATTCTCTTCTCATGTGTCTTTGCCTTCTTTCAGTCCTAAATTTCTGGCAGACCACCAGGAACAGAGAGCAGTACTGTCCAGCAGCAGAAGCCTTCTCTCCCCCTGCGACCCTCGTAACTGTCTGGCCCAGCAGCCCCATCCTCCCGGCACCTAACCACGCTGGTCCTGCTCATACCTCGATCTGGAAGCAGGCCTGCAGGAACACAGACACACTGGATGGGGGTTCCCTAAGTTTAGCTCCCCTCCTCCAAGCAGTCCAACCTGGTGCTTACTGGGCTCTGTGATCTCACTGAGCACTACACGGCCCAGCTGTGGCAGGCCTCCTGGTTACCTGGGTCGTAGAAGAGGAGCAGGATGCTTCCTTCATCTCTGGAAGTGACCTACTGTCCTGGAAACACCAAACAGAGACCTGACCTGAGGCAGAAATGCCAGTGACAACACTGGAATCTGCCGCCCTGTTTCTCCTAATATTTATTTATAATTTATTCACTCTGTCAATTATTTATTTCTGATATATTTATTACTTGTATATTTTTGTGTGTTTTCCTTTTTGTGTCATTCTGCGAGATGAAGCTCAAAGACAGTTTTCCTGCTGTGATGAAGACTTAAACAGTTTAGCACATTCACTACTGTATATGGCCTTTTTTTTTTTTTAAAGGAAAACGAACAAAAGCAGAATGTCTTTAGTGACCATCTTCTTTTGAAAAACTACAGGAAATATTAGATTTTATCAGCGTAATAATCTCCCAAAACTCATGTATAACATTTTTACATAGGGGTGTTAGCAAATATGATTTTTGTAAACAGGCTAAATGAAGGTCTAGATTTAAAGAATAAGAATGTTTTTTATTTTGTTGTTGTTATTTTTACGATGGTGATTTTAATTATGTTTTAAAATGTCAGTAGTCTGGATGCTTGGGGACTATTTTATACCTGTTTTTGCTTTGATTTTATTAATTATTTACAGTAGACTCTGGTGATGTGTTTTTTGTCTGTTACATAGCTCAGATCTCTCAGAGACTGGGGTAGGCGAGTGGTTGGATCAAGACTAGAGCTGTTGGCCTGAGGTTCTTATTTTGCTTTTTGAATTGCACAGGTTTAAGTGACCGTGGAGTGAACTGACCTCCTTTTTTAACATTAGCTAAGGACAGAGGATTCCCCAAAGGTGTGCCTCCTCTTAAGTTACTGTCACTGTCACGTCAACATTGTAATCTCATCATTTTCATCAGAAAACCTTTATTATTCCCATAATACCCCTAAATATGACATTAACAAAAATGCTAATCATACTGACATTTTCCATATTCCAAGCTTACACTGTTCCCAAAACATCACCTTGTTCAGCTTTCTCTACATGCTTACTCCATACAGTATGGAGTAATGCACAAGCACAATTCTGCACTATGCATTAGAGCAATACAGTAGCCCCTGTTGCAGACTGATCTGGGTAAGATTTACCAAATCTTTTAACCATTTCCGTCATCATGAACTAACCAGCAGGCAGATAAAGTGATAAAACAGCAGGAGGAGTGTTGCTGTGTTTGATGAAGGAGCACTATTGTCAATTTCCTGTGTATAAATTGAGATATTGTTGCTTTTGAAACACTAAGATGGGCAGTTTGTGGCATTTGTTGCATAATTGAAGTCCCATCTTTCTGTAGCCTACGTTTCTGGTACACTCATAATGTCGCTGACGTTAGATACAGTCGTTTGTCATACAGATGAGGAAGGGATAACTCAAAACTACACAGTCAGTATTAGTCTTGTAATGACAGAACTTCTGTTACAGCAGTAACAACTGAGTGGATGCTGTGTGTGTGCATGTGTGTATGTGTGTGCGTGTGTGTGTGTGTGGACATTTGTTTGATTTATCATTGTTAGATTGTTACTTTTGCAACTACAGAGCGTTGAAAACATTTGTGGTCCAAAAGTAGCTTCTGCACCCATGCAGGCTCATCGGTGACCTAACTCTGTTGGTTTGTTTGCACAACATAACTATGGATGGATGGAGAGAGACTAATGGAAAAATATATCATGGTTAAAAAGGAATGCTTGCAGTATGCTGTACTGCAGTGGGTTTTAAAGTTTCTCCACCACTTAAAGCAGTGTTTAATTGGTTTCACAACTAAATAAAAAATGCCATTGGATTTGTATGACTTTGCTTCTGTGTCTATTTCTCTGCCTTGCCATTTTTAATGAGCTACGCAAAAGCAGACTGAACTAGACTTCCTGTAATGATGGTCCCTGTATTCATGTGTTGGTATAGACAACACAGAATAGGTTAAAATGCTAAAATATCCTACAGGAAAAAATCTGCATGACCCAGTGTCATGCCTAAAAGGGTGACAAATATTTCCTAGACCCCAATGCAGTATGTGGTCTGCCATTTAGTAAGTGCCACTAGTCTTTACTAAAGTGAAATGTTATTTGATGTATTTGTAGGTTTGCTTTTTTTAAAAGTATTTCTGACTTTATATATGTATTATGTGCTTTCTACTATGATTAGACTATTTTTTAGATTTAAATATTACATATTATTATTAAAAAATATATGGGTTAATATATAACAGCTAAACTTATAATACATAAGTTAACAGCTAAAAAAATGTTGTTATTATTATTATTATTGTAACTACGAATAAAATTAGCTTATCTTGACATTAAAGTAATATGAATCTATATTTACAAAAATAAATGGCCTATTCTGCATAATGGCACTTTCACATTTTTTATTTTAAATATATTTTAGTTTTGTAATGAGAAGCCAATTTTATACTGTGTCGCTACTTAAAGGATCTAAAATTATTTTTAAATAACCGTACATATATATACACACACACAACACTAGTCTGGTTTGTTTGTTGTTGTTGTTTTACGTGTGAGGGAATACAAACTTCACAAGTCGCTGTAAGAAAACTTCTGCACCGCTGCCCTGGAGAGGCGGGTGCGGCTCGGGAAGCACCCAATCAAGGTGCCATTGGAGGGAACTCCCTGAATCAAACCGAAAGTCTTTCACATACGGTTTTATTTACGATGAAAAACATTATTATTGTAATTTCTTTTACGTCTGTTTTTGAAATCCAGCGCGTGTTCAGCGCTGCCGACTGACCCGGACCAACAGTTTGCTGTAAGTGGCGCTGCGAAGCTGGACGTGGTTGTGAACTAGCAGCGAGGAGAGCGTTGCTCAACATTTTCGTGGTTATTCTTGAAGTTTGAAATTCCTGTCACTTAAGTATCCGAATGCTTGAGCGGTCAGAGTCTCAGGGGAAAATGGAGGGCTTTAACAGAGTCGCTTTTCGGAGGAAACAGCGAAGTCTGGACGCCACGCAGCGACGAGACGCAGGTGAGGGTCGATTTTTTTTTTTATTGTAGGGAGCATTTTGATGGTTAAATGTAGGATAAAATCCCAAAGCTACTCTGAGAGATTCATTTCTCAACTATTTTAATGTATAGTGTGCGTCTTATCTGGATAGTTTTTATCCAGCTTCTTGAATATTCAATACTTCATCATAGAAACCGCTAAAAACATTAAATACACTCATGTGCAGTTACGTAGTGACTCGCTCTTGTGACGGCTTTAGATGTCACATAGCCGAAATGTGTTTTCGTCTGTGCGGTTGGGTAAGCGTGGAATGGCCAGGTTGTGAGACACTCAGCACACCTCCATTACAGCCCCGTGTTTATACACCACTGCTGAAGTGCTGGCTGATCAGCAGGTATGAAGGGTTTAAAAAGCAAGACCCAACCTGTTGTGTAACCATCTGCAGACTGGAGGGCATGTTTCTTCTTCTTCTTCCAAATAACCACAGTGAACAAAAACTAGTAGACAGTCATGTGACATTGCCAGTAATCACACCTCTCAGGTGTTCCACAAAAAAGTTTCAACATTTCAAATGCGTTTAAACAGAAAACTTGGGATCTGTGACCCTACAAACTCCCAGATGGCAGAACCCCAACCAACCTGGCACTCATGACTGGAAGTTTGCCTGGGCTTGCTAATCCAATTTTACATTTGAAACTACTCTGAAAAAGGATCCAAATGATTATTACACTTATGACTGGGCAAGATCAGCTTAGACTTATCGCCTTATCTTGCAATCCTACTGCATGCTTGTGCAAACATGCAGCTAAGAATACAGTACATGTAGTTTGATGTGAACTTTGTTCAGTGATTATCACTACAGGTAAGAAGACAGGAGGGGCTCTCAGATCATAAACTCTGCCTGTCAGTGGACCACTCCTGTCACAGGTCCACAGCTTTAAGGAGAGGAAATGAGCTCAGTCCTAAAATACCCAGAAATATTGCCAGCCATTGAATCACCTAGTGTTTGCAATAAATGAAGCAATTAATTTGTTCATCATCACTGCCCCCTTGTATCGCACAATGTCACCATATACCAAGATGTCTATGCTTTATGTGTAATTGCTTTTATGATAATAGGCCAAGGGATAATAACAACCTGCAGCACTGATTCTGAGGACTGAGCAATGCAGGCTACTGATGTGGTTAATGTGAAGTCTTGGCTAATTTCCGGAAGAACTGATTTGATTTGTCATTTTCCATCACAAGAGGAGAGGCTTTAACCTCTTATCATGAAAGCCATTTCCTTTTATTGTGCTGTCATTCTCCCTGCCAGTTTATTAGCACCGAGCAACAAACCTGTCATGTTGATTCTGTCACAGTAAATTTAACCTGCACATGAACTGTGGATCGCTCTCGGGAGTTAGAGCACTGAATCAAACTAATACGTCTAACTTAATTGCCCCTGCTGCAGTTGTTTCTTCTGTTTAACTTGATCCAATATGACTCTTAATGTCCAGCATTTTTATTATGCCTGGCTGAGCCTGCATTTCTTGGACCGCAGTTATTTTCTGAATTTCAGCAGAGACACGGTTTTAAACTTTTAATCATCTGTTACGCTCTACTTCCATTCACTCAGGCCAGACGACTCACTAGCTTTGGTATGAATTTGGATTCTAAGGCATTATTTTATTCTGAATTCTTGTCAGCCCTTTTTTTGTCGTGTCAGTGTAACAGAGTTGGGTTGCACCATGTAAATGTCAATTATCTCTTTGGATACCATCATAACCTTCAGAGTGTATCTGTGCATGTGTCCATTTCTCATTTAAAAGTTGCAGTGCCCATGTTTTAGGAACATCACACTATAATCTACACATACAGTAAAATGAATTCAATGGAGTCCAAATAGCTTCACAGCACGTCAGTTTATGCTGATGTGACTGTGAACACAGCCGTATCAGTCTCCAACAAAGGGACTGTTTGTTTTTTGTGTGCTAAGATAGAAGCAGTGGGACTGTAGGAATCAGAGCTGTGTGGCCTGCTAGCCTGCTGTTACTGGTACTGTCGTTGCTGCACTGATGGCCATTCATGCTGCACTCAACTGTCTTACTGTCCTCCACTGGCTTTAACTCTCTTCAGCAATGGCTCTCTTGTACAGTTTAGTTCACAGTGGCTCAACAATGATTACTTTTTTCTATGACATGCTTTGTTGAACCACACAAGTAAACACTGCTCATAAATCATATGTGTGCTTATGGAGAAGCATTGCTTCATGTGTGATTGCTTTTTGAATGATGTAAGCAGCCAGTCGCTGCCCCCCAACACACCCACTTCTGTGGTTAGATCATAGTTAAAATCTTGTTAATAAAATGTGATTAAAAAGACTCTTAACTACTTAGAATGAAGGAGAAATCTGTTTACAGTGCAAGATTCTGAAAAATGCCCTTTATTTCTTTATATGTAAACTTCCAAGGTGCTTTCAAGGTTGTAGTTTTTTTGCTCACTCATTTTCATTCCCTTCTTCGTACCTCACAAATTTCAATGAGGTGATTCCTAAAAAGCTTACTGCAAAAACTCACAATCTTACCAAGTATATTTGTCTTATTTCTAGTCAAACTATCTCATTACCCTTAAAATAAGACACAATCAGCTACAGAGCAACATTTCAGTAAGCTAAAGGAACTCGTTTTAAGACAGTGAACCTAGAAACTAGAGAATTTTCACTTGTTTCAAGCTAAAATATATTGTGGAAAAAAGTGAAAAAATCAGCAAGTAAAACAACTGAAAATTCTCCAGTTTTTCTCCAGTTTCAAGGTTCACTGTCTTGAAACGAGTTCCGTTAGCTTACTGAAATGTTGCTCTGTAGCTGATTGTGGCTGAAGATGGCTGTTCAGAAGCCATCCTTAAATAAGCAAAACAAAGTGAAGACAAGAACTGGACCGAAAAGATTAAAACCTCCCAAATTTGACATTTGTGGTTCAAATTGTCGTCGTTACAGTATGTATGCATGAGGCCAGGAGAGACATGACACAGTGTGTCTACAGCTGTCTGTAATATATGTTGGAGGCTCTGCCATGTTTGAGGCTGCATTTTAGCAAAAATCAAAATAGACTAAATTACGAATGGCAGAGGCTTCAGCACATCAATGAGCCGAAACACACTGCCAGTGCAGTAAAACCTGGATAGAAACCCCCCCCACACATCTCTATGGACTGGCCTCCCCAGAGCCCAGAACTCAACACTTGAAAATGTAACTAGTAGGTTTTTGTAATAACTAACTTTTTTGGAGTAGTTATTTTACGTGTGTGTGTGTGCATGTGCATATATATGTATATATATATACACACACACACAGTATATATATATATATATGTGTATATATATATATATATATATATACTGTGTGTATATATATATACGAGGGAACAGTTCACCCTGCCCGGGATAGGGTTACCGGGGCCCCGCCCTGGAGCCAGGCCCGGGGAGGGTGCCCGAGGGCGAGCGTCTGGTGGCCGGGCCTTAGTCCATGGGGCTCGGCCGGGCACAGCCCGAAAAAGGGACATGGGCCCATCTTCCGGCAGGCCCACCACCCGCTGGAGGCACCGTAGGGGTCGGGTGCAATGTGAGTCGGGCGGCAGCCAGGAGCGGAAGTCCTGGCGGACCGATTCCCGGCTACCAAGACTGGCAATTGG
>VUQR01010791.1:8441-29757 GCA_015108515.1 Hemichromis elongatus | reverse complement strand
CTTTGACATGCATGTAATTACTACTTCTCGTGATGTTATCGAAAAGGATGGCGGTGATCCAGTAGAGACATCGCTTAGGTGGGTGCCCCCCTTCCCCTCCAGTTAAATGTTTTAATGTAACCAATAGCGCCTTCTGTAGAAATCACATCCCTGAGTGAGATATGAAGAAGTGCTATTTATGTAATTCTGCTGCAGCTGGATTTTTTTCTTCCCCCAAATTTGAACTAGTCTGTCTGTTTCTGTAAAAGTCAGCGAGGGTCTGAAAAGGCTCTTACTGCGTTTCTGCCCCCCTTTGAAGTTGGGGCGGATCTGGTTTTGATTAGATCAATACTTTGTGTTTCAGAGAGAAGCCGGGCAGCCAGCGAGAAGCCCCCCCGCTGACATAAGAGAGTGAGGAGATTACAGTAGAAGCTCAGAGGTGGAACAGCGCACACGCGGGCTCTCTCCTTGCTGCCGTCAGAGCCATGAGCCGGGCGCTTATGGACCATATCGCCAGTAGTTTCCGCGAAGATGCGCCTCGACCCCCTGTGCCCGGGGAGGAGGGCGACGCGCCCTGCTACCCCGGCAAACTCCCAGTGATGAAACCCCTGGAGTCCCCCAAAACCGTTCTGCTCGGCTCTCCGGGCTCCTCTGCGAGGAGGAACGAGGATGGTCTCGGGGAGCCAGAGGGGAGTGCCTCCCCGGATTCCCCGCTTTCCCGGTGGACAAAGTCTCTGCACTCTCTCCTCGGGGACCAGGACGGCGCTCTTCTTTTTAGGACATTCCTGGAGCGAGAGAAATGTGTGGACACTTTAGACTTTTGGTTCGCCTGCAATGGATTCAGGCAAATGGACCTCAAGGATACCAAAACGCAGAGAGTCGCCAAAGCAATTTACAAGCGCTACATCGAAAACAACAGCATTGTCGCTAAACAGCTGAAGCCCGCGACAAAAACCTACATACGGGATAATATTAAAAAGCAGCACATAGACTCTGCCATGTTCGACCAGGCGCAGACCGAGATCCAGACCGACATGGAGGAGAACGCGTACCAGATGTTTCTGACCTCTGACATTTACCTCGAGTTCGTTAGAACTGGAGGAGAGAACCCGAGTCACGTCAACACGAACGGGCTGGCGGACCTGAAAGTTGTATGTGGATACCTGCCCACGCTCAACGAGGAGGAGGAGTGGAGTTGTGATTTGAAAGCTAAAGCACTGATTGGACTTTCGGCTAAAGCGCAGAGGGCCCCCATTTCCCTGAGGGCAGTGGAGGTGATGGACGGAGGATTCAGGTATGGCGTTTTTACTCTGTTTTCTGGTGCAAAGTGTAAACCTGTTGTTGCACACCAGAGGGAACCGTGCAAACATTTCTCCCGTGTACAAGTGATTTTTCTCAACACCACATTAGTTTGCAGAAAACCGGTCAGCCTTCCCCCCTCCCTGTCTTTCACTCTGGCCCCCTCTCTCACCGTCTCCAGCAGCAGCAGCAGCAGCCCTCTGCTGGCGATCGCCTGGATTTCCGGGGCTTTGAAATAGTTCCGCAGAGAGAGGGATCGTCTTCCACAGGAAAAGTTCACAGAGCACGCTGGCTCTGGCCCCAGCCAGCAAATAATAGATGATGACATTGCTGTGCTATGCCTTCTCTTGTACCACACTGTCCTCAAGCTTTTGGCAGAGAGATAAATGTATAGCAGAGCTATAGATGGCACTTTGAAGTGGCTGTTTTGTAGTCTCATTGGGGTGCTTGCTAGGCCTTTTTCTCCTTTTTTTTTCCACGTTTCATTTAAAAGAGGGTGTTTAAGATTAAGACTGCATCCCAAACAAATTGAGGTGATTCATGAGTTTAAAGGACAGAAAAGACAGCAGTGTAAACTCTGGGGCATCCTCTGATGTTCCTGTTGCTAACTTACAGTGACAGGCTGAGCTAAGCTGACAGCTACCTGCTCAGGACAGCAGGGATTGGCAGCTCTCCCTTTTCTCTCCCCTCCAATTGTTGTCACCCTTTCAGATTAAAAACATGTGCTCTTAATTTCTCCCCCTCCCCCTGTTTTTCTCCTTTCCTCTCCCCCTACCTCTTCTCATCTGACTCAGATTGTCTTAAAAAACAAAACAAACGGCAGCAGCTACACTGCAGAATCAACACCCACCTACACCACCTCCCCACCAAAAAACCTTCTTCACTCTCTTCTTCCCTCTTTTCTTGTTTGCGTCAATTCTCCTCTGATTCCCTCCTTCGCTGCGTCTCCCCCCCTGCCTCCACCCCAACCCACCCGCCTTCTCCACTTTTATCTTTTTCCTTTGAAAACTCAGGGATAGGGACTACGAGGCATGCTTTTGGAGCGAGAGTGAAGGAGGGGAAAGGGAGCGAAAGGAAGGAAGGACAGAGGGAGAGGAGGTGGAGGGGTAGGGGTGGTGGTGGGACGCATGAAAGAAAGGGAGGGAGGAGAAAGCATAAATGAGGGGGTGAAAGAGGCAGGGAGGGAAGAATGCAAGGCCAGCTGTGTTAAATACCTGACTCTTTGCGAGCCCCTCTGAAGGTCAGCCCGGAGCTGGGGGCCTGCAGCTTTAGTCATGCTGCGTTTCTGCCTCCTCGTGAAGAACCCACCTCTCCCCTTTCTTTCCTTCTCTGACCGAGTCTTATGCTTCTGCTCCATACTTTTTTCTTTTTTGGGTCATTCCCCTTCCTTTCCTCTCCTCCTGTACCGTTGCAAGAATGCCTACACAGCAGGAGATGTATGCCGGGCAAATGGAAAGAGAAATTATGGGATATTTAAGAAGCAATAAGGAGAAAGCTGAAGTTTTCCCAGGCCTCAGACTATCCTGTCACATCCATTCGCTGTTGTTGGGAGCAGATGAGTGTTGTTATAGTTATATTCCTCTGAAACATAAGATGCAGCTTGTTTTGATGTCACCTTCTGAAAATGACAGAAACACAATAAAGTGTCACCCACCTGTTGGATATTGATTCATATTAATCTGATCTGTGTTGTTGGAAACTTCTCAGGTCATACAAGAGAGGAGACTCACTCAACCCCTGCCATTCAGGCTCTTTCGCTCCCGTCAGCAGCACGAATGACAGCGAGGTTTCCAGTGACGCCTTGACTGATGACGCCATGTCTGTGACTGACAGCAGTGTGTAAGTGAATATTATACAAACATGCGTTGTCTGTGTGTGCAAAAATGAGAGCAAATCCACAAGAGCTTTTTGTTTGACGCTGTAGTCATACTGGAAGAATAGCTCGCCTCTGATGGATTGTGGCCCCTTTGAAGCACTCCAGGACATGCTGTAGATTAATGCTAAGCTCCATCATAAAACACTTTTGCTTTTGCCACTGGAGTGTATATGCAGGAAGACTTTTTGTCAGTTAGCAGGAATGAGTATAGTAGCTTTTCATTTTTTAGGCATCTGTGGACATGAGCAGTGTTTTGATGTCAGCTGATTCGCTTGTTACACTTTGTAATTAGAGTCTCACTGAGTCTTGCTCTGCTGGGGCTCTCTTTGCCTGTTATTAGGGTGTTTTTCCTCTCCCCTGTCACCAAGATGCTTGTTGTGGTGAAGTGGGATTAAAGTGCCGCAAGAAAAATCAAGAAAACCGAATTTTTAAAAGTTGACATTTGTCTAAATTGGCTCTGATTGATCACTTATGAAGGAACTTACAAATCAAACGCTCATGTTGTACTGTTGTCCACATGTGGTTTGCGCTTATCTGTGTACGTGCCTTGGCCCTCGTTCTTCTAAAGGATTACTTGGCGTAATCACATGTCTCTCAAGTGACAAGGTGCTATGAAGTCATTGCGTGGTGCACAGCTCAAGGCCAGATGTGCTCTAGTCAGCTGGCTTTTGGAAGCAAAGCAAAAAGAAAACTTGGTGCAACAAGTTGGTCTTTACCTCGAGTCACCTGGGAGGTCTGGTGGGGGGGGGGGGTTGTCGAGGCATGGATGGATCCAGTCACAATGACCAAGCTAATGAAACTCAAAGGCTGACACATGGTTGTTCAGCTGAACTAATGGGCTGGGTTACACATAAATATGGCAGCTATAAAGGCTTTTTTTTTTTTTTCTTTTTACAATGGGACATCCTCTGTTCTGACATATCACTACACAGCTTTGCTTCAAAGAGGCCGAGGCCTATATTGCCCTGTTCCGCTGTACTTTGCCCAGAGCCAGTGACAAAGCCCTGGCCACGGGGGCGCAGCCTCCCCACCTCATTTTCTGCCCATTCTGGCCTTGATCTGAATATCTGCCTCGCCGCTTTAGGTCAGTTAAAAAAGACCCATAAACATTTGAATTTCATTTACAGATAAAGAGAAGAAAAAAAAAAAGAGAAAAGGGAAAAAGCAACGGGGGTGGAGGCGGTTGGGTGGGAAGAGAAAGAGAGTAGCGGAGGGGGGATTTTTGCTTATATCTTATTTATGGATTTGCTTGGACGCTGGGGAATGCAGCTGCGCAGACTTCAAACATTACCTTATCTTACAAACCAGCCTTTTGATGTGCGGAGATCAGAGGCTGGCTGCAGCAGCGCTTGCCAAATGAAGATTGGGGAGGGGAGGGAGGGGTTGTTGCTTATGCGCATGACTGTGGCATTTCAAAGCAAAAGTGGAAAAGTGCTTCTCAGTTAGGCTAGGTCACCAGGAAACTGATGTTTAGCATGGAGGGAAAGAGATTGTTTTACACTGTCAAGTACTTCGGTTTGAAGCTTTGCTCTTTGTTTTTTAATTCCCTCCTTTTTTTCTTTTTTTTTTGATTCAGTCAGCCCCTCAGATTTAACCAGTTTACCTGCACCCTTGGGTCCTATCCTGCAGTAACTGTTTGAAAAAGTATAATGAGTGGCTAATGCTAACTGTGTCCTCAGCTTACCATAAAAGTCGGGAGGGAGATGCTAATGCTGACGCCACTTTTGGCCCTTAAAGCGGCGCACAGTAACTGCAGTGTGCATTTGTGTATGCTGGTGAAAGGAAATGGCCAGCAGGGTGCCCAGTGTTGTGCTGGAGCCAGCCCTGAAAACGAGTGTCGTTTCTAGGGCAAATAAAACCTCACTCATTGCAGCGTAACCCGAGTCGCTCACAGGCGGAAATGCTGTCATAATTTACCTCTGAGTAGCCTTTTTGTTCTCAGATTAAGCCCGAAACATGAAAAGCTAAATGAATTGGAGAATTAATAAATTAGATTTGTTCTTGCCTGAACTGTGTTTGATCTGCCCATTTGGCTAACAAGCTTCTTCCTGAATGTCTGTTTGGTCTTTAATGATGTATCCGATTGGGTAATTGACCTTTGTGGTCTGTCTGCGCACCCTCCCCCCTCCCCCTCCACAGAGATGGCATCCCTCCATATAAACCGGGCTCCAAGAAACAGCTACACAGGGAGATGCAGCGCAACATGAGGATGAACAGCCAAGTCTCGCTGCCTGCTTTTCCTGTAAGTACATAGATGCACACAGACACACACAGGTGCTTACATACATGCATAACTTCACATACACACGCTCAGAAGTCTCCATACCACCCTGTGTTCTGGGTCTCTCTGGGTTCTATGAATAGTATCGCACAAACTGTATTTGGCATCTTCAATTCAACAACGCCAGCAAAGATCTAAAAGAGTAACGTCAAAGACCCAGCCTCCCACTCTCTTCTCGCACGCACACATATACACACACACATTCACATAAGCTCGCATGCAAACACAAGCCCGCTCCCTACCTTTGGTGTCACCTACACCCCCATTAGGGTTCCTTGAAGTCTGCGGGAGATGGGGGGTCTCTAAGCTGTTTATTGCCGCAGCGCTCGGAACACACCGGGGTTTTTCTTCCCCACCGATGGTGTAAATATGGAGAACAGGGAGAGATGAGGAAGATCTCTGCCGCTTTATCCCGAGGGCTCTGAAATCAGCCTGGTTCCTCAACAAAAACACAAAGATACTCAGACACATTCACACGCACGCACGTTCACACGCACGCGGCGCTTTGATCCACGGATGAATGGAACAAACGCACAGGGAAGTGACAACTTCCAGCAGAGCTGGCCCCCTTTTTTTCCTCCTTTTTTTCACAGCTCTGCCACCCTTCCAACCCCCAGCACACACACATATGCAGAAACGCAAATGCTCAGCCAGCCCCCTCCCCTAAAAGTGAAGGATCTAAGGGGAAGAGTTTGAGCGTGTCATGTGAGCTCTCAACAGGTCAGAGGGGAGTTTGTAGCTTAAGGCTTAAGAGAAGCTAACTTCCATTTGAGAGAAAAAAAAGTCCGGGGGGGGGGTTACAGTAGTAGCTGTAACAGAAGCAGCTTGTTAAAACAAACTTAAAGTAACTCCCTTTTTTTCCCCACATTATGAGGTATGCAGTAACTGTTACTGCTGGATCTTGCCACTTTCACTCACTCTCCCCCTTTTGCTTTATTTTCTTTTTTTTCGGCTTTTATTCTTGTTTTTGTTTCCCGTCTGATTTTTGGCGATGGCTGCCATTCCCATGATGCACCAGCTCCAGGCACCATCAGACAGCTCCTCTTTTTCTCACTTTTTTCTCCCCTTTATCCCGACTACAAAGGCTTATGAGAAATGGGGGGGATGAAAACCCAACTGCAAAAATAATTTAAGATGGGTGCGTATGCAGCGACTCTCGTGCTGTCACTTTACTGTACGTTAAAGATGCCCAACGTGTGGGGGTGGGGCTAAATTACCTCAACCTTTCTGATCTCCCATGCTGTTTTTCTGGCACCTTTATCTCTTTCCTTCAGTCCTTCTCTCTCTCCATTTTTCTCCCACACACATCTCAACTTCTCCCAGTTTCTTTTTCTTTTTTTTTTAATCCCTCATCCTTTTCCTCCCTGGAGTTCTCTTCCACCCCCTGTCGATATGTAGCTTTTATTTCTAGATGTAAAGCCACTGCTTCCCATCAATCTATCCCTCCATCCCTCCCTCAGCCGCTCTATTCTCCCCCCACTGAGTGTTTGATATTTGACGAGGAAGCCTTTGAAGTGAGCTGACTTTAAAGAGGCCTGCTGATGATGACAGAAGGAACCAGCCGAGGCCCTGGCCCAGCATGACCATGCACCAGGCCTGCCAACCCCTGAAAACAGCCCTGTAGCCATAGGTGCCAGTGCCAGTGCCCTGATCAGTACTGCCTTTAGTGGGAAATGCATGCTATAGATGATGTGAAGTGCTATAGTCATGGAGGAATGGCATGAGCCTTGCAGTTTCTTATATATTTCATGTTTTTTTTATTTATTTATTTTTTATTTAATATCTCCTCCACAGCGTACTCGCCATCCACCCAAAGAGATGATACCAATGGAGCCGGCACAGTTTGCAGCCCAGCTCATCGCCCGCCTGGAGAACCTGAAGAGGCAGCAGGAAACCATGAACACGTTGGAGGAGAGGCTGCAGCAGATTCAGGAGGTTTGTGTTACTCTGGTTCTTACTGGAGAAATGACAGTTGAATATGTTTTGTCCTGGCCTTGACTTAGTTTGCCTTGTTTTTATCAGGAGGAAGAAAGAGAAGATGGAGAAATCATGGGAAGTGCTCCCGTGCTCTCACCCCACTCTTTACCCCTTCTCTCTGGCTCCTCTGACGAGGACCCCCAGGCCATCCTGGACGAGCACCTTTCCCGTGTCCTGAAGACCCCCGGGTGCCAGTCACCGGCCGTGATCCGGCATTCCCCTCGGTCCAGCTCCCCAGAACACCGGCCTTTCACCCGAACTGGCTTCGGCGTCAAGGGTCTGGTGAGAACCGGGCCCTCTAGTTCGTCTGTATCCAGTCCCGACCAAGGGGCGATTACCCTGTCCCTGGGTCCCAACAGAACCCTCGTAAGCAGGCAGAGCACGAAACACATCCACCACCACTACATCCACCATCACGCTGGTCCGAAGTCTAAAGAGCAGATCGAAAGGGAGGCAGCCCTCAGGGTGCACAGCGTGTGCTCCGGCAGCAGCGAGTGCCAGCCCTGTCAGCCTTATCAGCGCAGCCGTAGCCTGGGCAGAGAGATGTGTGGGGCCATCACCACGGACAACAGCATGGGGTCAGTCCCAGGCACTTGTTTCATATTTGTCTCACATGTGTTTTTTTTTTTTTTTTTTTGTCAGTGTTTTAAATAAGCAGTGCAATTTCTTTTCCAGGCGTTCAAACTCTCTATCGAGGCGGGTGTGTCGCTCAGGGGCTGAGGATGGAGTAGCGGAGAGGTGCATGGAGGACTGTGGACCCTTACAACTTCCCACTGACACGGCAGACCCCACCCAGAATGTGCTGCAGTGGATCCTGGAAAGTAAACGACAGGGCAGGCATAAGTCTCACAGGTGAGTGGAGGCTCATACTTGGACTGTCTGTGTGAGTGTTAAGGACAGCTTTTCATGTTGTTAAAGTCATATTTCCCCGTCTCCCTCTCAGTACCCAGAGCACCAAGAAATCCTTTGGAGGCTCATCTACTCAGACACACACGTGGGGTGGAGGTGGAAGCTGCGGCCACCTACGTGGTCACCAGCCAGCCCAGCCATTCATCCAAGACCCAGCTATGCCTCCGCTCCCTCCTCCCAACACTTTGGCGCAGCTGGAGGAGGCCTGCCGCAGACTGGAGGAGGTATCCACCAAGCCCACCAAGCAAAGGTACACACAGACTTCAAAGAGCGGATTATTATTAAATAATGCTCTTGGTTATGACTTGAAACCATTCCAGATGCGCTTTTTAAACTCAAGCCTGGTTTCATTTCTCTTCCCAGGCATTCAGTGTCCAGCCTTCAGCGAGAGAAGACCCACCTCATGCCTGTTCAGGGTGGGGCATCTGTCCCGCTGTCGCTCGTCAGTCCCAGCCCCGCTGGCCTCCCCATGACCAGTCTCCAATCAGAAGAGTATGATGCCTCTACAGTCCTGCCCTCCCTCTCCTCTTCTCCTTTCTGCTCCTCTTCCTCCTCCTCTCAGCTATAGCCTCCAACTTCCAAGTGTACTTTGACCCTTTTTAACTCTTCCCACTTGTCACCCGCACCACTTGCTTGCGCACAGATAGACGAGAAGCAGCTTAGCTACACACCAAACACATTACACCCCTACAGACACTCACTTAGTCAAAGCTTTGTACACTAGCACTGCCTCTTACATCTGCATGAATCGAGTGCATTTGTACTGTGCATGGAGTGTGTGTGTTTGTGTCTGTGCGTGTGTGTGTGTGTAGTCACTGCACTACCTGACTGAGACATCCCTTTTCATATATATGTATCATTTTTATTGGCTGTCCTTCACTGAGCTGGCACTAGGCTAGGGCAAGCAGTGCTTAGCAAAGGGAGGGTTCCTCTGAAGTGGGCCTACAAAGCCTTGGATGTAGCTAAAGGGGAATTGATAACGCCGTGCACACATAACCACAAACTTATGGACGGCACTGGGTCACTCCCTCATTCAGGATGCTCTTAGTTAACGTATTTCTGGTCTGATGTGGGAAAAATTTAGTAGATTGCTTGTTGGAGAACTTCTTATTTCTCTTTTGTGGAGATGTTGTGAGGTATCGTGAAAGCGCTTGCTGCCTTTGACACCCTTCCTCTCCGTCTTTTGTTTCCTGGCAGGTGTAAAAAGGGTTCAGGAAGCCACGCGGTGAGCAGCGGGGAGACAGTGGTGACGTACTTCTTCTGCGGTGAGGAGATTCCTTATCGGAGGACCATGAAGAGCCACAGTCTGACATTGGGTCACTTCAAGGAGCAGCTCCGCAAGAAGGGCAACTACAGGTGTGTGGAGGCACATTAAAATACACAGATCGCTTTAAGAGTTTTACAGCAATAAAGTAGCTTTAGTGACTTAAATCCTTTTTATGAACTGAGATTAGTTTGTTGGCATTGATATAAAACAGTCTTTGTTCTGACTTGAAGACTTTATAGTCTATCTCCAGTGGTACATGTCGCGTCCAACATCACTGAGGGCATTTTAGACACAGTGACCAATCAAAATGATGGAGACACAAACCGTACTACCTTCTCTAGTGGTAACATTGTGCTTTTGAATGACGGTCAGCACCTGCAAGAATAAAACTCTGAAAAACTGTCTCGGTGACTACGTAACAGGCTGATATCAGCGTTTGTTTCCATTGGTGTCTGCACTCAGGCAGGCTTCTGGATAAGTGTGCGTTTGGTGAGAGGGGTGTAGTGAAAAGGAAGGGACAAGAGGAGGGAGGGTGGTGCAGGGGTTAGTGGGAGAGCTTGAACTGGAGCGATTTCTGGGTCCCATCTGGTATTGATTTCCATGCTAAGGCACACTTAATACACATGGCTTTGAAGCCCCAGCCTCTTTCATTTCAACCAACAAAGACTCACACAAATGGCCAGCGTGCAAATTCTTCACTGATGCTATCAGTGCCTCCTTTTTTTTCCCTGCTCTGGGGTCTTGTGTGTGTGTCCGCGTGTGCATGTACACACGTGCGCATTAATGCGCTTTGTGTCGAATGCGCACAGTGTTTACACATGTTGTAATCATTTTATGGATATTTTTGAAAGGCATATAGTTAAATGCCAGATCCGCTTGTTTGCACTGCTACGCGGCCTTCACTGAGGCCGCTCGGCCTCGATGTGTGTTTGTGGAGAGAGATTTAATTTGATTGTTTCTTTCCAGTGGGCATTAAAGGGGGGGAAAAAAAGATCAAACATTTATTGTTTAGACTGCCACGGTCTCCAAGATAAGCACGGCCCAAGTATTGTGTTAATAATTACAGGTATCAAACTGGTGATGGGGGGAGGGGGGGTTCACAAGAATTTAGCAAAACCTCTTCCTGTCCAGATGTCCGCACCATTTTCAGATCAACAAATGTGACAAGCGCTTAGCGCTGAGTTCTCCACATCTGTCTGTTTGCACCCACCCCTCCTTACACCCCTTACTTACTCTTCTTTTCTCTCTGGCTCACGCTCTCAGTTCTTCTGTCATACCATCCACATTTTTTGGAAGGAGAGCCGCACGGCGCTTTAATAGCAGCCAGAGAATGTGTGGAGTTGGGTCATTTCAACATGGCAGCGGTTCAACAAAGAACAGTACTGCTCGGCCCTGCCAGACGATATTGGTGCCAGATGTCAGTGCAAACGAAGGGAGAAGGGGAGGGGAGGCAGACCCAGCCACATAAAACATGTTCCAGTGGAAATTCAGGCTCTCTGTGTCTCTGTCTGTCTCTCTTAGCAAAAAAAAAAAAAAGAAGTGATCATAGCTCTTTGAAGATTTTGTTTTTTAGGAGGGCTTGACTTTTCTTTCTTCCTCTCCCGATAGACAAGGAGGAAACGGTTATCAGGCGTGTCCTTCTGTCTTTGATTTCATCTGATCGGAGCGCTTTATCTTATTTACTCACTTCGTTTTCCCTCAAGGAGGTCGCTTTCTTTCACACCCCGTGTCGTTGCTCTTTATTAGCGATTACTCTTGTGTTAATTGGCGTGCGTGCGCGCTTGTGCACTTCTGCAATGCTGCAGCTCTGGTTTTATAGGTGTTGCATGTCTTAAGAAGAAAAAACAACCCAAAAAAAAGTTGCTCGCAAACATGTCCAGTCACCACACACCGAGCAGATCGAGGAATTTTTCCATTACATAGTTAATGAGTGGATTTCGAGTTCCGGTTAACCAACCCACCCCTGCTGGTTTCTCTTCCTCTAAAATAAGGAGTGTTGGGGGGAGGAGTGGGGGGATACATCATTATGGCCCGGGGTCCTTCTCCTTCGTCTCCTTCTGCACGCTTATACAAAAATCAGCTGCTCTTCCTATAGGTCTCAGCAAGTGCTCACACTGTCAACACGGGCGAGGAAGGACACGGTGTACTGCTTGCTCGTTCTCCTCCTCCTCTACTTTGTCTCTTTTCTTTGTCCCTGTAATAATGAAGCGGGGATGAGAAGTGAGTGAAAGCCCTGTGCACGAGCGGGTGTGTAGGAGTCAGGGGTAATGACAGGCAGACTTGCAGGCACCCAAAATTTCAGCCTTGTCAAAGGACCCCTTCATTTGCACACGGGTCTAATTGGCCCTTGTTAGCCAGGGCAAAACTCACAGCAACACAACGGGGGGAAGAGAAGAGAAGGAACGGGAGAAAAAGTAAAAGAAGAAGTGGAGGGAGGGATGTGGAGAGGGGAAGCCTGCTGTTTAAAACCAAGTCCTCACAGCGGCAGGTTCCACCCTGCCCTGGTATCAGTAGGCTTGGCTGATTGTGTATTCAGTGGCTCGGTTGCAGAAACGAGGGGAGCGGCAAAGGGGAGCGTTTTGACTTATCAGGTTTTTTTTCTTTGGACTTCTCGTTTATGAGCTTTAAAGTATCTTGAATCAAAGGGAGAAGTGCTTTGGTGTTAACGCTTTCATCTCTCGGCCGCAGGTACTACTTCAAGAAGGCCAGCGACGAGTTCGAGTGCGGCGCCGTGTTCGAGGAGGTGTCCGACGACTGCTCCCTGCTCCCCACCTACGAGGGGAAGATCCTGGGAAAGGTGGAGAGGATGGAGTGAGCGCTGCCAGAGTTGATGAGTAACTCTGCGGATGCCCTCCTTTTGTGTTTTCTTTTTAAGCTAAGACTTGAAGGACTGGAGATGTTGTTGAAGGAACGCCGAGGTCTGGGCAGGCGGACTGAAAGAACAATGGAGAAGAAAGCTAAAGCGGGACAAGATATCCACATTACCGGACTATTAAGTGAAAAGCTCAACTACAAGTGAAGAAAACGTGGACTTTATGCTGCTGGGCTGAAAAATTTCCAAATAAAGGAATATTTAGAGACTCCAGGTGAATGACCACTTGTCAAAGGGCGCTGTGGGTTTAATTTGAAACTGAGAGCCTACTTGAACCCTCCCTGTGCCAGTGTCTGCCTATAGTTGCTCACTAGCGCATTACTAATATGTATACGCAGATATACATGTACATTGCGTTGTATTGTGATGCTTGTATTGCTGTGTAAAGATTTCTATAGCTATTTATTGGAAATATCCCTTTCCCAAATCCTATCCTCCTTCTACTTCCATGGACAAGCTGCTTGGAGTTGGAAACTTCTCAAATTATCCACATCTGTGAACGCCCCACCCTACTCCACCCAACCCTTAACTTCTGAGCATCAGTTCTCAAGCAAAGGTTTTTATTCCTTTTCAGCCCCTCATGTTGAACTGTAAACATCAACAATACCTCTTCAAGAACTCCACTCCCACTCCGGGACATCTCCACTCTCCAGGCCGGAGAGCTTACTGCTGAAGCTTCAAGAATGGCTCTCTTATCACTTAAAACTTCGATAATATATTTACTACTGCAGTGCTATTTGTGGATGTGTCCCCATCTGCTTTTAGGGATGGGGGGCCCTTTAGTGTGCTATGGGATTTAAAACGAAAAAAGAAAAAAATGCTATTAATGTTTAATTCCATACTCTGGGAGTGTGCCCAGCTAGCCTTGATCTGTCACGTCTTAGTGCCTTTGTTTCAGCGGCGCAGGCATCGCACAAATAGCCTACATATTTACGAGGAGGAAACTGCCCTGAACAGGTCTTTGAGTCCCCAAAATGTGTTTACACCCATATTCATATTTACCAAGAAAAAGTTCTATAATGTGTTCCCCTATGTGCTTACCTGTGAGTGTGTGTGTGTGTGCGTGCGCATGAGTGAGTGACTGAGAGTATTTTAAGCCTGCACTATGAGCTGCAGATGCTAATGATGGTGGTGATATATATCTATATATATACACTATGTTCATAGTGTCTTTATTTGAGTACAGTAGCTGTGCCTACATGGATTCTTGCCATGTTTTTCACCCAGTTTTCAGGGTCCTGTTACTCCCTTGGTTTTTACAAGGGGCCTTATGTTGAAAAGATATTTTTATGCCTTTTAGTATCATCATGTTTATGTTTTATGGTATTTTTCATGGCTTCCTTGGTTCTTCTTGTAAACTGTAAATTATGCGTTCTATAGAGCTCAGTTGAAAAGATGCCTCGGTACTTTAATTATTGTAATTATGAAGAGATGTAGCCTTTAATAAAATGTTCTATTTTTCAAATTAGCAAATTGCTTCCTCTGGTTTCTGTGTGTGTGAGAGAGAGAGAGTTGTGATTGGACTTTGCTAGCCCTAATTGGGATATTAGGATGGTGGCGCGTCTGTGTGTGTTTAGAAGCAGCTTCACCACCACACATACACACGCCCCTGCTGTGCAGAGTAAAACACATTGGATCCAGTGAGGAAATTTCCGCCAGATTTGCATCCATTATCAGCTCTTAATGTACTCCCTGTTGGAAATTAAAACATGCAGCATTAATTTGGCCACTAGAGCCTCCGTGTGTTTTAGGGGAAGAAGCAGACAGAGACCGGCAGAGCTAAGTGTGTGTTAATGAGACATTTGGCAAATATATGTCATAAGTACATTTTTCCCAGCTATTTACATGGTAAAATGTTCAGCCTTCTGTGGCACTTTATGAACCGTGTGTGAGGGTATAATGTGCTCTTTTGCTCAGTCCCAATTAGAGCAGAGGGATGAGAACTCTCAGGGCGTCTTAAACACGCAGCAGTTTGAGTAGAGGTTACTCGTGTAGTCCCAAGACTGTCTGATGGACTACATCAACTTTGTGTCTCCGAACTGAACTGTGAAAAAAAAAAAATTCATTTACTGGAAAAGGTATGTTTGGTTAAGTGAGTCCAAGAGGCGGGACACACGATGTCCGCTCGCTCGCTGTGGATTCAGCGGCACGATCAGATATTACATGGACTTTGCACTGCACCCGTGAAGCATTAAAGACTGCAAAGACTGTGCAGCGCAAGTGTGAAGGGTTTTTTTTTTTTCTTGATGTTCTCATAGATTCTCAAAGACTTGTTTTATTAAGCGATTTCCCATCAGACATATGTGTTTTTAGGAGGTTTTTCAGCACCATCATTTTCTAAACACACAATTAACAAAGATGGGTGAACACAGTTGATGCAACAGTGAGTAGGAGGGGTGAAGCTAATTCTGTGTATGTGTGGGGTTTGTTTGGTTTTTTTTACATTAAAAATGAGGTAAATACAGGTGTTACTAATGACATTAATGAAGGTTTTGTCTAATATAGCCTTAATTTAAGTGATTAGTACCACCTGTGTTTATCTACTGTTCCATGTGAAAGAGGTCCGCTGGAGGCTTTGGCTACATGCAGCCATGGTAAAAAAACAGAAAGCGTCCTTTTTGCAGTTCGAAGGTTTTAGGTATGAGGACATAAAAATCCTCAGGAAGTTTTAAAATGAGGTAAATACAGCTTCAAATGAACAAGAAAACATGACTTGTCATTATTTATTTAACAATAATTAAGCTAAATAGCAATTCAGTAGCTTGTACAAGCCCCATTAGTGGCAGTAGTCTCTCACATCATCTTGCAGGGATTTTATTTACTGTGTTTGAAGGCATTCGTTTACACACGCCTGTCTTAAGTATATTAGTCAGGATTGAGGTGTGTACTTTGACTGGTTTAGTGCAACACCTTAATTCTCCACTTTGGTCTCGTCTGTCCTGAGGACAGAAGTCCCAGAAGTCTTTTCGTTCGTTCAGATGCAACTTTGCGAATGAGGTTCTGTTCTGCTATGTTGTTTTTAAAGGGGAGAGGCTTCCTCCTGGTCATACTTGTTCATCCATCCATTCTCTTCCAGTTTTTCCTTTTCAGGGTTGCAGGGGGCTAGAGTCTATCCTAGCTGTCGTAAGGTGAGACATGGGGCCTGGACAGGTCAATTTGGACTCACCAGTTAACCTAACCCCACTTGGTGTCTTTGGACTGTAATACCTGGGGAGAACATGTGAACTCCACACAGACAGATCCCAGCCAGATGGTAGATTCAAACTCAGGACTCAAACGCAGCTCTTCATGCTGTGAGGCACGCCACTGTGCTGCACCATATTTGTTCAGTCTTTTTCTAATTGTACCGTCATTAACTTTAACACACTAACTGTGGAGTCGATGGAGCCCTTGGGTTATTTGCAGTTTTTCAGAGGATTGCGTAATTTGACTTTACTTGGACGTCCACTCCTGGAAGGAGTGTAAATGATCTTCTGCCCAGACCGATGGGCAGCAATTGCCTTTCTAAGATCAATGCCGATAATGTCTAATGTGCTTTAACACCAGATCACCAAACTGCCAAAACCTCTGCTTTTATAGAGGTGCACACACTTGCTGATAATAAATTAATCAATCAAGTACATTTGATTTCCTTCTACGACGACTGTGCACAATACTTGTTAGAAGCTCCTTTTTTAGCTTTTTTATTGTGCTTATGGGATGTCTGGATGCTAACAAATACGGTTAATTAAATTAACACTGTCCATCTTTTGCAAAACTATTCCTTAGTGCAGTATCAGGTGAGACCGTCAGCTGCTAATGGTGATGTAATGAACTCAATCTAGCATGCAGGCAACATTTAAATGGCTAACGGCTTTTGCTATAGCCTCACCTGCACACTGATGTCCCCCCCAATGCTTTTTTGGCCGTCACGTCCTTCTGTCACACTCGCTTCCTTCAAGTTTCATTGCTTAAGAGTGTTGCTTATGCTGCCTTTCATATTGAAAGGGCATCTTGATATTGTTAAAATACCATTTTCAGCCCTTTCATCAGCAAAGGTCAGTGCATACACTTGAAGGCCATCTTTTAGAATCTTTAGAACTAAGAGGCCCTCACAGAGCGGCGCTCCACTGTCAGAAGGCCTTGTGAACCCACCTTTGTATGGGGAGCTATTTTAGATGGGGTCATCTTTTTGAAGGATTCATGGGGTTGGGAAGACTCTAGACTGCTATTCATGAATGTAGGGAGGCTTTTTAAACGTGAGTGAGCAAAGCATTTTGGGTTTTTTTTGTTTGTTTTTTTTACCGTTAGCTTTTATATGTCTTTAAGCTTAGAATCAATTAGTACCATAGAGATCCTGAAACCAAGCAGTGCTCCTTCGTGCTGGTTCAGAGTTATTGGCATTGAAGATTGTGCGTTCATGTGGTGTGAGTAAAATGGGTTTCTAATTTCTAATGGGAGAATGCACATAAACACTACGTCAAGCCTGAACAACAGCCTAGAGAGTTTAGAAAGCCTGGCTCGGTCTGTTGATATCCATGGTGGATCTTTCTGAATTCAGGAAATGTGAACATCTGAGGAGCATGTGAATGCACAATGAGGGATGGGCACAACAATTGATTGTTCTCTGTCTCACGTAGCGTCTCACATAGGCTGCCACATCTGTGATGCCTCACAACATCCTGGCTGAAAGACTAGCATATTGGGCCCCTAGCTTCCAAGGCTAATGCTCATTTACAGTCTCATCTGTGGCAGGTTACCCTTGACACGTCCTTCCTAATGACAGGTTGACTGGCTGGTGCTAAACGTGTAGCCTGCCTTAAAGGGAAAAATTTATGGCTGTAAAACCTCATTTGACGCAGTCATCATCCTGTTATCCATACTGTGTCATGTGATAGTTTAAAAGGTTTTAGGAAAATGCATGAATGTTAGCATGTGTGAGAAAGGTGCTACATCTAATTTCCCAAATCATTTAGCATGTAATCAAATCACAGTGAACCTGGCAGGATTGAGACCATCGGCCAGTTTCTCATGAAAACTAGACAAAGTGTATTTGCCGATTTTAAAAAAGTTAATATAATTGAGAACAAAAGCAAGAAGTTTTACACTTTAACCTGTTTTCTGGCCAATTCTACATTTTCCCACTGATATCTGTCTGTTGGATCTTATGCAGTAAGTACTGGCAATTCAAAGTAAGCAGCTGTGAACTGTAATCAACTGGCACAACTTTGAGCCAATCTGCCACCTCAGCCTCCCCCTCACATCTCTGCCTGCTATTGTTTCACCAGTTCATATCCAAATTCTGCTACCTGTCCCACCCACGCGATGTGAGATCAAAAGGCTTCTGACTTGGAACAATGGCAAACAGGAAGCTAAACAGGATGTGAAACCAAAATCTCACAGAGGCAGGCTGAATGGCAAACGCAAGCCGTTGACGTCGGTGCGCGGTCGTTACAGAGCCCACTTTGAAAAATGGATTGTTAGTGAAGAAAAGGTGTGACCTTGATCCCATCACCCCTTCAAAGTAAAGCCATTTCAAAGCAGTGGTAACGCACTCGCCACAAAGAGCCTTAAATGTTTTATATTTTATGGCAAAATGGCATGGCAGTGTGCATTAAAGCACACGATAAGTTGATCCAGAGTTAGAAACACAAACCTAAAGAACAGCTGAGTTGCTCGCTTTCTATCACCGCAAACCTCATTTAAAAAAAAAAAACAAACCTTCATAGACTTGTAAAAGAGCACGAGATCCCCAATTTTGTGTCCAGGTTTAACAAACCCCATCATTTAACCTGCATTAGCAACTGCAGTTGCAACCAGCAACCCAGACAACCAGTGACTGTGGTCAATCAGCAGCCCACGTCTGAATCCTTAGCAGACGCCACTGTGAAAACTGATCCCTTCACCGTTTAACCAATTAAGTGACCTTGCATTGCTTTATACTAATGATGTCATTTTTACACAACAGCTGCTTGGCCATGGTGAGCTAGACAGTATCCATAAGACAGGAATTAACAGAGTTATCACTGTGAAGTATAAACTGGATCTGCATTGTCACGGTGGGGTTATAAACGTCCTGCTCTTTTATCCAACGCTACTTTGTATTTTCCTCACCAATCAAACAGCAAGAAACTGAAGAGATTATGTATCTCACTGTGCTTTGGGGAATAAAGAAGACAGGGGCTTGAAATTGAAAGCCAGAAACCCAATCTGCTGCCGCTGCGGTGAAGCAGCACCCGGATGCCGTGCTGCCAAAGGGCACTGAGGACGTGAGGCGTGATAGCCGGCCAGGCCGCGTTGGGGAATTCTGCGTGCATCCTCCCCACAACTGAAGGGAAGACATCTTTTGTAAAGAGAGGGAGCGCCTTTGTCCTCCTTTGGTGTTTACGTTTGTCTTAAATTTCACCTAGTGCACAGCGCGGCCCCACCAAGCCACAGGATAGGCATTGTTCTGGGCCCCGTGCAGGAATGGTAGCCTGCAGTCACCTTCTTTCTGACTGTCGCCATTGTCCCACCGCCAACCCCCCAAAACTTCTTTGTTTTTGCTCCCTGCCTCAGACAGCTCAGATTGTTGCCTGATGTTGCTTCCTCTCTTCCTCTCTTCCCATTGTTTCCACGTCTCCTCTAATGTGTGACTGTTCTTCTCCTTCTAGGTCGATGTGTGTGTCGGTTAGCCGGGTGGATGAAGGGGGCTGGAGTACACAGAGTGCACGAGTTTTATGGTTAACCACATGTGTTTTTGAATCTTTGAGCTTCCACGTTTTTTTTTTTTTTTTTCCCAGGGTAAGGAGTTGGGGGGAGTATATAGCATGAGGATGGGGTAGAGAGAGGGAAGTCGAGCAGGAGAGAGAAATTATTAAAGAACCAGAAATCAGACATGTGGTTCTTGTTTGAGGTGCTACATGTAGAGATGGTGGCTCTGGCTTTTCTTTGCTCCAACCTGCATGTGTAATCTAAACATCCCCCTGATTATTAAACAATATGGATGCCTCTCATGCCCCCTCGATGTGAACCAGAACCAGCTAAACACAACGGGATCACAACAAATTAGCAGCACGATCTCCTTTGTAAAAAAATAAAAATATAAATCTGAGAGTCACAAGGACAGCTTTTTCCCCACAGTGAACAAGCAAAATTCAAAAACACACCACTTTTCACAAGGCAAATCTTACAGATCAATATTTTTTCCTTTGTAATATTTTATCCTTTTTGTTGGTTGTAGCTATGCGGGCAGCATAATAGCATTACGCAACAAGACTCTGGGCTCGATACACAATCTAGTAAAGTTGGATCACATGAACGTTAAACATCACAGCACGCCTTCAGTCTATTGGATACAAGCAACACCCACACAACTCCACTCGTCTGGGTAATGAGCTGCTTTACATGTACACACACCCTGAAAACACCAAAAGGCCACCAAATCATACAGCCGGACCTTTGGGAAAATTCACCCAAATTAATTTTGTCATGATTATTTATCTTACAAGCTTTTCTGTGAGGAATGTTATCCATAATAAGAATGCATATAGTTACAGGGATAATTTTCAATAAACACCAGGTTACTGCGGCAATACTATTTCACAGATAATACAAATTTTAATTGTAAATTGAAAACTCAATTTGCTTCGCTTTGTTTTTTCCCAAACCTAAAACTTTGTTTTTTTTATTACAACATGATGGCGTCAGTCTGTGTTTATTAAACATGCCGATGTCAGCATTGCTAATATAGAAATACATAAATATCATATAAATTCATCCATATTATACATTCATATATAATCTTGTGACATTGTAAAGTCATAAATGTTGTGTTACAAAAATAATGTTTTAAAGAGCTCACACAAACAAAGTACTTGTGTCCCCTAATGGCTAATATGTCGCTTTAAAGTTTGGAGATGATCGAGTGGAAACTGAAGCTTTTTCCCAATTTGTGTTAGCCTAACCTTTGACCTATGACCTTTAAGTGTTACATGCCAAAAATTGTGTATTTTTATTTAATCTTTATCAATGTGATTGAAGCAGCATTGGCTGAAATCTTTGACTTCTGTGAGCTGTCAAAACCTGGGATTTTAAGATATAATCATGTAGTTAATGATTTTGTAAAACCTTAAGGTGTCATTGTGACAACTTAAGGCATTGTATTGAAACCAGTCATGTGATATATTACTCAATATGGTTTCTTACATTTTCTTTTTTCCCCAAGGTCAACTTTGAACTTTGGCGCTAACATTAAAGGTCATCCAACCAAAGTATTCGTGTCCCACAAAGCCTAGTATGTTATTGTAAAGTTTGTAGGTGGGTCATAAAAATATTGTTGGTAATATAAAGTTTTTACTGATTTTTTTTAATTTGGTGTGATTTAAACCTTTTTTCTCCGACTTTCACCAAACTTCAAACAGCTCGAGCTTTTATTGGTATCTACCAACACACAAAATTTGAAAATTATGTCTTGAACAGTCTCGAGTTTTCGATGTTACACTGCTAACAAACAGACGAACAAGCAGAACTAATGATATACTCCTTCACTTTTAGGGGAGAAAACTCTCAACCGCTTCTGACAGCGTGCCTACAAACAAAATTTAATGTGACGTCTTCTGTTTGTATCTGATGTTTGTAAGTGGGGTATGATGCAGGCTGTGTAATGTGAATACATTAACCTTATTTGTTTTAAACATCACAACTGATGTAATACTGTCAGAGCGGCTGAGGGCCGGTACAGAAACTGGACCCAAAAGCAGCAAACCCCGGAGCAGAAACAGTGGACGGTGTTTACAATCTTTATTCATCTACAAGTGAAAACAAGGGTTAGGTGCATGGAAACCTGGCATAACAACTAAAGGGGGGGGGGGGGGGGGGGGGGGTTGGGTTAAAACC
>VUQR01010790.1:4081-23164 GCA_015108515.1 Hemichromis elongatus | reverse complement strand
TGAGTATTTTTCTCTTCCCTTGATATTGGGACCATTTCCATATTTCGATAAATCTGATTTATATTACCTCTGTCCGTTTTCTCCCAGCAGACATCCCCATAAGGAGAAGCGAACAAGGGAAAAAAGACTGAAACACAAGGAGGCACCAGACCTGGTATGTCCAGCCCCTGGAGGCCCTAGTAATACCTACTCTTAGTCCATGTATTTTACATGAACAATCCTCAGAGGGCACAAAGAATAGGAATCTTACACTATTTAAATACAGGATTTGGGACATCAAAGCCAGGCTGATATTGGAATAACAGAAATAATTAGGGGTATGGAAGTTGCAGAAATAGCCACATTTCCATAAGATGATAATTAGTCCCAGGGCTAGCTAGGTCAGGAAAAAGCATGTTTGTTGAAGCTTTGTATTAGATGGAGGCCTAGAGCTGGAATTCCAGGTAATTACAGGAAACTGAAACACTGCAGCTGAAATACTGATTGAAAATTAAGTTCCATTTCATTTCATTTTAGTGCTACGTCCTGAATTCATAATTGAAAAAAAAGTTACATTTTATATAATGCACTGAAGCTGAATGAGCAGCTGGTATACAAGGAAATCAGACTACAGTTAAGCTGATTTCATTGTAGGTGGTTTTCTGTTCTGTCTGTGAAGTGGAAACTATGATAGGACATTTAAAGCAGCACTTCACAATAACTAAGGGCAAGGATCATTCTTTTGATGACTCTTAGAAGTTACAAAGGCTTGTAAAACATGCATACCAAATGGTTACGTTGCTGTGTGAATCATTTGCAAGATGAAAAAAACTGAAACCTCAATTAGCCTAGATTTTGAATCGGATGAGATAAGGGCACAGGTCTGCTGCCGCGCTTCTCTCTGTGTGTAGTCATTTGGTTTGTCTTGTTCCATTTCCACTTATGGGTAAACAGGGAGGGAGTAAAATCATTTTATTTTCTCCTGCTGAGAGGGATGTTAAGAGGGGCCAGAGAGTCTGTCTCCTTATCTAATAACCCTGCCACAAGCTTGCCAACACAGGAGAATCCTGGCAATGAGCAGGGAGGGAGTCACAGAGCCATTTAGAATCCAAGCTTGGCTCAGTAAGTGAAATCCACACTGCTACTGGAAGAGTGATGCTGGTAGCTACAAGTCTCCCCCCACTTCCTCGGTGGAAGCAGATCTGATCCTTCTGGCAGCATCTTTGTGTCTTTTCATATTCAATTGCTAAACATAGTTTAAATCACAGGGCTTTGCTTTAATACACAGTCAGTACATGCCATGAAATTTGATTCATTTAAATCTCTCCCCAGGGACTTACTGCAGCCCCAAATAAATCAAAAAGAAAGTTTAGCCAAAGGAAAAATGGAAAGCAAACATTTTTCTTGCTTGACCATTGTTTAAGTATTTTATACTTAATGTTTGTACATTGTAAAATTTCCAATCCTCCACTCACTTATATCATTTAAGTGCATTGATGTAAAACAATGTTTTATTGGCTTAATAATGGTTAATGGGACTGAAGTCTGCAGGCACATTAGGTGCTTCATGGCCCTGCACAGTGGTGCTCTAAGCTAAATGCTAACTTCTACATACTGATCACATCCATGAAGTTAAGTAGGTGTAATTAGACCTCTGTACCATCTGAATGTAGCGTACTAGCCAAAAGTTGATCACTTCTAGACACAAAGCATTAGTGAGGAAATCACTTGTTTGCAAAATAAGACCATGAAAATATAACTGGATGCAAACTGAAAACTAAAGCTGTCATCAAAAATATTACAATTAAGCTTGAGAGTGTCATAAAAGTAGTAAATTTAGTGGTGAATTGACCCAATATTATTGTGCCTTTTTACTCAAAACTGCCAAAAACATTGTGGTTCTAATAGGAAAGTTAAGAGATCAGTAAAGTCATTCCTAAAGTTTTCTGTGACTAAGAAATATATAAATTGGTGTAACATAGCGGGGTTTGTTTTTTGGGTTTTTTTGCAAAAAAAAAAAAAAGGTCCTCGAGGTCCCAACAAAAAAAATGCCACCTTCCCACAAAAAGGCTGTAAAATATTATATGGTGTTATTTTTTTCCACTTTAAATGACCCAGTCTTTTAAAACTATTTGAGCATGAAATATAAATATCACACATTTTCATTTTTTGCATTTTAACCCTTTAAGAAAGAGGGACTCCATCTAATGTGGAGCAAAAGCTGCAAATGGACAGACTGTGGTCTTTGCATGGAAGCTTCCGACATGGTGCTGCCAGCTCTTCTGTCCATGCAAAGACACACTGCCCTTACATTTGCTGATGAGAGGGGCTCCCTGCAGATTTGAATTGATTAAATTTTTGACCTGTAAACACCGTCCAAAATGAGCATCCCTACATAAGCCTGCAGTTCCTCTGTGTCCAGATAAGCCACTGAGTGTTTCCCATGCAGGTTTGTCAGGGCCAAAATTTATTGCAGGATTTCATCCATCAGCAGCAGTGCATAGCTGGTGACATGGTGTGTAGGTCCTGGGATCAGACCTCTGGCTGCTGGGACATAGAAGAGCATTGCAGCCTTTGTGGGAGCCAAAAAACATGGAGATGGAGAAGTCCATCCTGTCACTGCTTTAACCATCTCCTCCCCTCTCCCACGTTCAGAAGAGTCAGATTTGGCCTTCAGCTTTTCTGTTAGTACCTTACAGGCCTCTTTCAGGTTAGCCTCGGAGTCCTCAGAGGAGGATAAGGTGCCATCGTCACACTCACAGTGCACAATTATTTTCAGAGCCTCCTGTGAACTGTGAAAGTTTTTACATCTCCAAAATGACTTCTCCTGCACTGATGCTCATACTTCTAACTATGGCCGCAGTGCAGCTGCATAAGCTACTGGAGCTAGAACCAAAAAAAGTTGGTTCATTCTTGCTGCAAAGATATCATTGTAATTCTGAGATTTCTGGCTTTATGATAAAATGTAGCGGTTTTTGCATAGCTTAGCCATTCTAAGCTAATATAAGGGACTGAAACAACAATTCAAAAATTCCTCATATGTGTGTGTGCGTGTACACACTGTTATACAAGCTGTACACTGACTAGTTTTACATTGCATCTAATTGTCATATCTTCAATGTTGTCCCATAAATGGATACAATAACATATCATGACTGGATTGGACACAATTGGACTGAAAGACAGCACATAGGCACTAATCATGGCAGCACATGAACAAGTTTTGAGCACAAGATCCATAGAGGCTGGGGTCTATCATACTAGGCATGACCACAGGTGCAGCATGTGCAAAGATGCCCCTGAGACAATCCAGCACATAACAGCAGGATGTGAGATTCTAGCAGGCAGGGCATACATGGAATTTAACCAAGTGGCCGGCATAGTATACAGAAACATCTGTGCCGAATACAGCCTGGAAGTCCCAAGGTCAAAATGGGAGATGCCCCCAAAGGTGTTGGAGAATGGCCGAGCCAAGATCCTATGGGACTTCCAGATACAGATGGACAGAATGGTGGTGGTTAACCAACCGGACATAGTGGTGGTAGATGAACAGAGGAAGACAGACAGTAGTGATAGATGTTGCAGTTCCAAATGACAGCAACATCAGGAAGAAAGAACACGAGAAGCTTGAGAAATACCAAAGGGTCAGAGAAGAGCTCGAGAAGATGTGGAGGGGGAAGGTAACAGTGGTCCCAGTGGTAATCAGAGCACTAGGTGTGGTGACTCCCGAGCTAGGGGAATTGCTCCAGCACATTTAAGGAAAAACATCGGAGAGCTCTGTCTAGAAGAGCACATTCATGAGAACAGCTAAGATACTGTGTAGGATCCTCAAGTTCCCAGGCCTCTGGTAGAGGAACTGACCTTGAATGATAAACTGCCCGCAGGGGTGAGAGGGGAATTTTTTTTATACATATACATTTTCTGACAAATATGAGCTATTTTCATTTGGCACAGCCAAAACAGCATGAAAATAAAAAACAGAATAGCACAAAATGATCCCAGGATCCTCAAGGGGTTAAAATAACCATGGGGAGTGTAATCAATACAATCAACAGTAAAAATAAGTGTAAGGGTAAAGAAATAGTGGCCATCATGCTGAAAACTATTTGTCGCACACATTTGTGCTTTCTGAGAAATGCAACCAAAGTCCTCCAACTTTTGGTTTATCCAATGTTATAAACCTGCCATCTGAGATAAGAACACACTCTGTTGACTGCATCTTAACCAACTTTTCTTGTAATGCAGGAAAACTATAAAGTATAACTAGGAAAGTTAAAGCCTATGACACAAATCACTTTTTGTTTTAGAAAGATAGGAACATAATTAACAATTTCTAAATGTAATCCTCACTTCAGACATCTATCTTTATGCCGCGGGGGGGAAAAAACAACAACTATTTAACCTCCAAGTTCAACTCTCAAAACACTTATTGTTTTTTCATACAATTATATTAAAGGTTTTTAGGCAACGCAAGGCAGGTTTAATTACATAGCACATTTTCTTGTACAAGACAACTCTAAGTGCTTTGGATAAACATCAAAAGCATTACATTGAAAGCAAAGAGCAATAAAAATAGATAACGAAAAACCATAAACAGAATCCATACACTGAGTTGCATATGACACAAACAGACATCAATGGGAAATACATCATCACCACCATCAATGTCGTCACCGCCACCACAATTGCTATCACCATCAGCACCCATCATTACAGCATTCGCTGTCAGTGTACACATGCAAAAAGAAATTTTAAAAAGGGGAAAGGCAATCTTTCCATCTCAATTAAAAGAGGTAACGAACAGAAAAGTTTTAAGAGCTGATTTAAAAGAACTAAGATTTGGAGCAGACTTCAGGGTTAAATGCTGATTCTCGTTTTTTAGAATTTAAAGCAAACTAAACCCAGATCATCTTAGAAGTCTCTGTGGTTTATTTGGCATCAGCAGATCAGCTGTTTCGGACCAGAACCATTCAGCACCCACAGCAAAATTTTAAAATCAGATCTTTGGAGCACGTGAAGCTGGTGTAGAGATCTGAGAATGTGTTCCCTTTTTTATGGTTTTTGTACAAACACAAGCTGCATTCTGAATACGTTGCAGTTGTCTTAATGATTTTTTAGAGAGACCTGTAAAAACTGCATTACAGTAGTCAAGCCTATTGAAAACAAATGAATGAAGAAGTTTCTCTAGATAACGTAGCCATCAGTCCCCTTATTCTAGATACATCTTTCACGTGATAAAAGCCATGTACCTATGGTTGTGTTCATGAATATGTGGCAACATCTTCCATAATGTTTCACATAAATATGAGATCTAATTTATCCACATAGTATTCATTTGGTGAATAATGTGGACACATTTATATACATTTCTTTTCAAACAAAAAAAAAACTTTTTGTCCATTATTATTATAACTGCATTAAATCTAATCTATTATGAGGCTCATTTCATTTTTGTGTCATCTGTTCGTTTTCCATCTTTTGCTGCATTGAAACTCAACGTTCGAAGAGATCTCTGACTTCCGATGCCACATTGACATTCACATGATGAGTGATAAAACAGACACGATGCACTGATTGAGGATGGGCCCAGCTGCCTGGGAGACAGTGTCCCCTGGTGTCTATATTGTCTCATCTATGCTTGATCTCCAGCTTAAACAGAGTTTTTGTTTGCCTGATAAGAAATCTCACAAATGTATTATTTAATTATATTTTTTAATCCCTGTTATTGCCAGTCATTCAGATTCATAAGAGCCCATCACTAAAGCACCATTAAACACTAGTGTTTGATGGTGCTTCTGTTTTGACCCTAAATGACAAGAGAAAAAAGGGTTATTTCAGGGCCAAAGTTGAGTTGGACCAGAAAACACTGACCTTTTTTGCGACCAACAACAGGCCAACAACAGAATTTATTAAACTAGTGACAGTCAATAAACATCCATCATAAATGCAGACGAAGAAACATTTCAGGCACTGACTCTAACCTCCATATGATACACCACTTTGTTTTTTAAAACAAAAACACACGGGTCAGATGCTGATGGTTTTGGAAACTGACCCGAGGCAAGAAGAGCTACAGGTTTCATCTATATATGACCTGCTTTTGCATATATGTTTGACAGCGAAACTAGAAATTGCCCCGCCGCCCGAGTCCTACATTTCTCCTTACTGCACACCTGTTGCCTAACGGAGTCACAGTCATGGATCCCCAGCAGCCCTCTGGGCATGTGGAACTTTTTGCGGATGGAGGAGGAGGAGGCCAAGCCCTGGACATAACAAACTGCTGACTAAACACAATCTTTGTTACAGGATGGGTGCATGTGACATCACATCATCCCCTGGGGCTGTGTGGGATCTAGGGCAGACTCAAGCTCTTTGTGTGTCCAGAGCCAGAGCACCCTGTACACGCGTCCTGGATCATCCTGCCATGTCACCTCTATTGTCTAGGGGTCTGGACGTATCCTGACATTCTCACACAGTGAGGTAGTGTGGGACAAACATTCCCCACTTGTCACGGTTCAGAGATTCACTTAAAAAGAGGGGGGGGGGGAAGAAAGAAACTGTCCTGAGTCATATGAGCTGAATGAATTCATGCAGGTTATCACCACCATCTTGACTGGTAACTTGGAAAAACTGCTCCAAAATTGTTACCTAAACATTTCAGTTTTAACACTTAAAATGTTTCAGATTGTGCCCAAGAAAACTTTATCAATTTAAAACAAAATCAGGCTTTATAACATGATTTTTAAAATAATCTCCGACGACCAATTTATTGCCTATAAACTCATTAATGTCATGTTCATCCACTCAGTTCTGTATGGTGGTATTTCTTTTGTCTACTCTCAGTATTACTGTACTTTTCAAATAAGAAAAATTAAAGACAAAGAGGAAGAAAGTAACTTTCACATTTATGTGAATTACATTGAGTTCATTCAATGACGCAGAACATGTAGACCACAGTCAGCATACCCTATTAGTGGTGGGCAGGAATGTAATAAGAGGGACCATAAAAACTGGCACAGGTTCCCCTGATGCAACCCTTAGCTCTCCAGGCGCAACAGTACCTAGATAGATCTTCAGAGAAAAGAAAAACCACCACATCCCTTGCAGTCAGACATACTCGAGACACTCTCCTGACACCAATCATTTCCACATGGATGACCTATCGGTGTCCTATTTTCTTGAATCTGTTATTTCCATAATCCGGTGGGTGCCACTGCCTGCCTAGGGTTAACAGATGAGCCTGAGTGTGTGAGATGGCAGAGCTTTGTAGCCCCTAACGAACAGTGTGCGGTCTGATGAATGACATTTGGGCTACAACCACGTCACTTCTTCCATTAGCAAAGCTTGTCCCAACTCTGCCGTATTGAACCATGGCTTTCAGCTATTAGCCTGATGCATGACACAGTCAATTCCAGTTACGCTTTAATAAGTGAATATTTATCTTAGCCTTTCTCGAAAAAGGAAAGAACAGGCAAGAAAAAAATGATGACAAAAGCACCAATATTGTTATCTCTCTTCATGTATGCAAGCATGAGGTATATTTTGGTGTAGTTGACTTGAGCTCCTTTAGGATACAGCTAGATCTGTACATCACTTTCATAAAAGCTTATAATATATTATACTATACTCGTACACATGGAGTATTATACAATTAGATGTCACATCAACAATTTTATATAAAGTTCCTTTTACCATTACATAGGAACAGAACTCAGGCTTCAAAAATGCTCTGTAATATCTGCTGTCGCCATTAAGGTAATTATCTTTGTTACATAATGTGCGAGTACATTCTGAGGACGTACGTAATGGAGAAGTGCAGTTTTTTGTTGGTTTGATTGTTTTTTGAGAGGGGGTACCAATACTCATTATTGGGGAAAAAATTGTTGGAGGAAAATAAAATACAGAGAGATACACATGATCAAAGATATATAAATTAGTACACTGTGGAGGTTAACACAGACGACATGAGAGCTCTCGATTAACACTGCCTCGGGCCAGAAGACCAGAAGACTGCCACTGCGGCAGAAGACCAGCTAGATCCACATGCACATGATCAAAACGCCTCCCTGGAACACGGAAGGATTCGAGGGGCGCCTGAGTGTGCCTATGGATCTTAGCGCGTTGGCATGGGATGCACGCCGCTGCCCAGTCTTTCACCGACTTACGAAGGCCCGGCCAAGCGAACTTTGAGCTGACCAGCTTAACCGAGGCCCGGACACCTGGATGAGAGAGGCCGTGTACCGAGTCGAAAACACGATGGCGCTACAAAAGAGGAACTACAGGACGTGGACAGCAGTGGAAAGATCGCAAAGCAGGCTAGGGCCACCGTGCCACACGGGTTTGTCTTCCAGAACAAGGCCCGTTTGCGCAGACCGAAGGGCAAGGATGTCCGGGTCCGCAGGCTGGTCAGTGGCCATTGCATTGAAGCCTATGCCAACATAAACGGGAGAAACCAGCACGCGGGACAGACAGTCAGCCACGCAGTTGGACTTAACAGGAACGTGCTGAATGTCAGTTGTAAACTCGGAAATGGCTGCCAACTGGCGCTGCTGGCGCGCGCTCCACGGGTCAGAGACCTTGGACATCGCAAACGTCAGGGGTTTATGATCGACGTACGCGGTAAAGCTACGACCCTCAAAAAAAAAAACGAAAGTGCTGCGTCGCGAGGTGCAGGGCCATCAACTCCCTGTCAAAAACACTATATTTGCGCTCACTGTCCCTGAGCGTGCGACTGAAAAAGGCAAGCGGTTGCCAGACACCTGAGACCCGCTGTTCTAACACTGTGCCCACAGCCACGTCTGTCGCGTCAGTGGTCAACGCAATCTCCGCTGATGGAAATGGGTGGGCCAGCAGGGCGGCGTGGGCCAGCAGGGCGGCGTGGGCCAGCAGGGCGGCGTAAGCCAGCGCGGCCTTGGCCTCAGAAAATGCCTGGATGCGCTCAGGGAGCCAATCATCCGGGTCTTTAGCTGTTTTACCCTTCAAGGCAGCATAGAGTGGCTGTAGCAGGTGCGCAGCTCTGGGGAGGAAGCGGTTGTAGAAATTGATCATCCTCAAGAACTCCTGCAGCACTTTAACTGACGTGGGACGCGGAAAAGCCGAAACGGCCCGGACCTTGTCTGGCAACGGAACTACACCTTCAGTGGAAATGCGGTGCCCCAGGAAATCCAGGACCGGCAATCTGAACTGGCACTTGGAAGGGTTGACGATCAGCCCGTGTGCTGCCAAGCGCTGAAAAACCTGACGCAGATGGGACTCGTGCTGATTCTCAGAACAGCTGGCCACCAATATATCGTCAAGATACACAAAGACGAAAGGCAGCCCATGCACGACAGTCCATCAACCGCTGAAAAGTCTGGTCTCATGCCGTTCAGGCTGAACGGCATGCGCATAAACTCAAACAGGCCGAAAGGTGTAGTTACGGCAGTTTTAGGAACGTCTTCGGCGCGCACTGGAACCTGGTGATACCCCCGCACCAAGTCGATTTTTGAAAAAATCGAGGTCCCGGCGAGGTTGGCGGAAAAATCCTGTATGTGGGGAATGGGGTAACGGTTGTTCTCCGTGACATTATTTAAATGGCGGAAATCCCCACACGACCGCCACTGACCGTCTGATTTGGGCACCATGTGTAGCGGAGAGGCCCAGGCACTATTTGAGCGCTGTACAATGCTGAGGTGCTCCATGGCTGCAAACTCTTCCTGCGCGACGGAAAGTTTCGCGGGGTCGAGGTGGCGCACGCGTGAACACCGGGGGACCGACCATCGGGATATAATGTTCAACCCCGTGCTTCGTTGCCGTGTTCGAGAAATTAGGAAGAGTCAGTGAAGGGAACTCCAAAAGCAAACGCTAAAAAACATTCCGAAGGTTGGCGGGGCCCGTGTCCAGGGGCCGGAAAAACGCAAGGCAGCAGGCAGCGGCGCGCTCCGGCGCCAAAACGCTGATGGTAGAAACAGAGGTCGCTGTGCCGCGATGTTTGCCATCAGCGAAGGGTGGGGAAGTGCTCGCCGCTGGCAAGGCTGGAACGAGGTTGTGATCCTGGAAAGTGTGTGTAGCCAGGAGAATACGATCCGCTTCCTCAGCCAGGAAGCGAAAATCCTGCGCGCCCAGAAGCGGAGAGTTGGCGAGGACAGCTCTCACGGCCGCTGGCAGCTGTCGGAGGAAGATGTGGCTGAAGAGGAAACCTCCGTCGTCCGGTCTGAGCAAAGACAGCATGTGCTCCATCATTTCGAGAGCCGTACCGCCACTCAGGCCTGAGAGGGAGAGGAGTTTTTTGGCTTGCTCCGCATCGGAGAGGGCGTAGCGCCGAAGAAGCAGCTCCTCAAGGGTGGCGTATTTCCCTTGGGCGGGTGCGTCCCAGAGGAGAGTCAACACACGACGGGTGGCTAGCGGGTCGAGAGAAGCCACCACATGGTGATATTTCGTGTCGTCAGCCGAGATGCCGCGAAGGGCGAACTGAGCCTCCACTTGCACGAACTAAGACGAGGGATCGTGAAACCAAAAGTCCGGCAGCTCAAGCACGACAGCAAATGCAGCCGCAGCAGGAGACAGAGCCGGGCCGGTGCCACCATCGGGCTGTAGCATGTTCGAGTTCGGGGTCACCAATGTGGTGGCAGCTACTTAGTTTTAATATTCCTCTTTCTGGGTCACAAAATAAACCTTTAAGATATTATCAGGTGTGAATGTAGCTGTGTAAACTTCAAATACCTGCTCGGTTTATCAAGATATCACATATTTTCAAAAGTGTTCCGACGTTTTCGGAGACGTCTCTTACCCACCAGCTCCAAGCTAATGGGAGGTTGAGGCCCACTACAGCCGGAGAGAACACCATACTCCCGGCACATCTCCTATGTCCCTTGTGGGGCTCCGTACTTTCCAAAGTCTTGGGCAGAACAACTAAAGGCTCTGAGTCCCATGGTAGAGAGGCCAGCAGGTGGAACACACAGACGGGAAGCTGGAGAAGAGCGGAGTGTATGAGGTGGTGAGTTTGTATAGAGAAGATCAGATAAATATGGGAGCGAGGTTATGGAGTGCTTTGAAAGTAAGAAGCAGGATCTTTAAATTATTGACTGTATTTTGAACTAACTGCAATTTATGGAGAGATTTATGATGTAGACCATAGAGAAGAGAATTACAGCAATCTAATCCGTTCGGTGGATTCGAACCCCTGACCTTCGAAATGAAAGACTTATGGTTGGAACTTTAGTCAGTTTTGATTTGGTGCCTATTAAAATAAATTCTGTTGAAACAAAACAGAAAATCATTATGAGAAAAACAGATTAAAACACTTGATTTCATGATTTTGTGCTTCCCGTCTTTTAGTCTTTTTTTTATATATGCTGGAAGCCTCCTGCATTTTGCTACACGCTCTGGATGTCTTTATATTTCTGCCCTCTTTCCAAGATAAAGGAATTGTAAAGGCTGTGTCACTGCTCCTTTTACATTACCATTTGCAGGATCAAGACTCAAATACAGACTCAGGGGTGGACCAAGTCAATAAAAACTAACCTTTTATTCAGATCAATAGTAAAGAAAAGAACAAATTTGAAAAAACAAAATGTGAAAGGAGGAACTAAACTAAAGGGATATACAAGGATGGCTTTTTTTTTTTAATCATTTCCATATTAACACATGTGGACATATAAGGAGGATGCTTTTTCTCAGAAAGTGGAAAAGATAAATGGACTGGTTCTTATAAAGCGCTTTTCTACTCTATCATGAGCTCTCAAAGCGCTTTACACAACTTGTGCATTCACCCAATCACACAAGCACTTTTTCCTAAGCTGTTACCAAGTGCTTCTAAACTAACATTCACACACACACTGATGCATCAGAGAGCAACTTGGGGTTAGTATCAAGGATATCTGGCATGCAGACTAGGGGGAAGCCAAGAATCAAACCCCCAACCTTCCGATCAGTAGATGACTTGCTCTACCGCCTGAGCTACAGCAACTAACTGATATTCAGCAACAGCTCCATAAAGGCACCGAATATTTTTTTTAGCCTCTTTGTACTGTGGAGCAGAATGAAGGAGGCTTCAAAATAGACTTTATTTTATTTGTGTTATTTACAGTTGAATAAACTTTGAACTTTGTATCCCCCTCATCACAGTGTGTGTATAGTAGTGAACGTAAATAAAAATAGAATGTAACAGACAGAAAGCAAAATTGCATAGCAGCCCTCACTTTTTTTGCATTTCTCTCTTCCTTGCAGCTTCTCACTGCAGTGCTCTTATGTAATCTGAAAGATTATAGCAGAATAATGCAGAGCTGATGAGAAAACAGAAGTGAAAGATGGGAGAGGAGCTGAGGAGGTAAAGTGTAAAGGGAGAGAAATGCAATGAGATGAAAGTAGAGTACACAGGAGGGAAAGGTTTGCAACCAAGGTGTTTGTTTTTCAACCTGCAAATATATTTTGATCTGTGTGAAGATCTGTGTGCACATAAAGGATTTATGAAATGTGAATAGGTAGAGTAACTGATTATAAATGCCTCTGGCTCCTCCTCTCCTTATTTGCCTCGACTGCCCAAACAGTCAGATGCATGTCTGGAAGAGTCTCTTTCCTCTGTCAGTGGTGACAGCAATATGCATTTGCTTGAGTAACTAATACACAAAAATAATTGTCAATGTTTTTGTAATTATTGTCTTAATCTATAATAATCTGTTCCACATATTTTGCAAGTCTTTTGGGGGACTAAAAGGTTTGCAAACCCACCCTAGGTTTCAGATCTTCTAGCTGCAGTTTTATTTCCTCATTTGTTCTGTAACAGCGACTCCAAAAGGAGATGAAGAGCTCACCATAATCAGGTCTTGCACTTTGCTGATCAATATCTGTAAGTCCTGATGATTACAGGACAAAGTCATTTAGTGCATAGGCAACATACAGTCTAGTGGGTCATACTATCCAGTGGGTCAAACCAGTAAGCCCACTGGTTTGTAACCTACAGGGTGGGCCATTTATATGGATACACCGTAATAACATGGGAATGGTTGGTGATATTAAAGTCCTGTTTGTGGCACATTAGTATATGTGAGGGGGCAAACTCCTCAAGATGGGTGGTGACCATGGTGGCCATTTAGAAGTCGGCCATCTTGGATACAACTTCAACAACTACAATAGGAAGAGGGCCATGTGACACATCAAACTTATGGTAATGTCACAAGAAAAACCATGGTGTGCTTGGTTTCAACGTAACTTTATTCTTTCATGAGTTATTTACAAGTTTCTGACCACTTATAAAATGTGCTGCCCATTGTGTTGGATTGTCAACGCAACCCTCTTCTGAAAAGAATACCTGTAATGATCTAAAAATATTAATATTTTCTCATTTAGTGAATGACAAATTTCTAACAAACTTCTATCTTTTCTTTCTTTCTTGTTGCCCGTTGTTCCTCATTTCTTTGCATTTTGTAGGAATATGATTTTTGAATGTTAAAAGTTAAGTATGATGGCTGAGTAATAAGGACTTGCTTCCATGGAATTTATTATCAAACTGAAGTCAATGTAAAAAAAGGGCCCAGATGTTCTTTTACATTGCTTGGCCAAGTGCTCACTCATAGGGGGTCATTTGATTGTTGGGGTTATTGTAGGGTCTACCTTACAAGATAAAGTGCCAACTGTTGTTGTGATTTGGCCCTAAATAAATAAAATTGAATTGGATTGAATAGACAGCATAAAGACAGCCTTGGTGCCAGTGCCTGAAAAGTATTTTGAACCTAGTACGTGGGATTAACAGTAACCTCTGACCTGATGACCTAAGTGCTTGGGATGAAGCATGAGGATTCAACAGGTCAGAGATATACTGGGGAGCTTCACCATGAAGTTACTAAAATTTTAAAATGAACCCTAAAATTTACTGGCAACTAATGAAGAGAAGCAAACACTGGAGTAACATGTGTCCTCAACTTAAAAGTCTTGCCACAGCATTCTGTACAGTCTGAAGGTGATCCAGAGCTAATTTGTTGAGACAAGTAAAAAGGCTGTTACAATAATCCAAACAAGAAGAAATTAAGGCATGAATAATCATCCCAAGTTCTGTCTTTGACACCTGTAGTCTGAGTTTAGAAATGTTTCCTAGGTAATAAAAACAGTTCCGATCCAGTTGTTTGGAGTGTTTCTCAAGAGAAATTGAATTGTCGAATATAACAGCAAAGTTTCTGAGACTCAATTGAACTGAAGGGTCTAAAAAACTGATATGCTGCTTTATGACTGAAAACGTGTGATCAGGGGCAAAAATTAAAGTTTCTGTTTTTTCTGTATTTAACAGGAAGAAGTTGTTGTTTAGCCATCGTTTGATTTCTGACAGAAAATTATTTAAATAAGACAATTTATAAAAGTCAGAAACTTTAAAAGAACAGTATAAATAAATGTCATCACCATAGAGATGATAAGAAACATTATTTTAACATCTGATAATCTGGCCTAGAGGGAGTACAGACATCAAAAAGAAAATCGGACCTAAAACAGATCCAGAACTGGCGTTTCAGACAACACTTGATTCATACAGACAGTAAAAGATCTCTCAGATAGATACGACATAAACCATTTTAAAACAACATGAGTAATCCTGAACTATCATACTGTTGATCATATACTGTGATCAACAGTATAAAAAGCCGAGATGAGATCCAACAAAAGCAGAACAGTTAGCTCAGCCTATTCAGTGCCATAGCTGCAGTAAAATAAAGGTTTGACTTTGGATACTGCTACTTAGGTTAATCTAAAAACTTCTTCTTCCTCTAAACTTATAAGATGATGATTATGGTGAAAAAGTTTCTGTAGAAAAAAAAGTGTGAAGGTAACATAAAGGAATATAGTGCTTTGAATGTTGATAATATTATATCACAATTTTTTAGGCATTTGCATAAAGTAACCTTTTTACAGACAGGTTTTATTTAAGTAATTGTTTTATTCAACAGGTCTGGCAGTAATAGGACCTGGGCGTGGCTAGTATTGCTTTCCAAAACAGTGTGGTTAATCACAGTTTATTCAAGATTTATTAAGGGGGACTATTACGTATTACAAGTAGGGCTGGATATGTCATTATTGCATTATTTCAGCTACATATTAAGCTAGAGGTATACAGAATCAAAGCTAATTCAAATGATCTGCAGTATCCTGTGTTAAGATTTTGCTGCGGGTTTCAGGCTCACTGTCCAGTTAGTGTATTTCTTCCAGTTAATGTAAGAGATTGATATTGAAGCATTAGCTGAACAACCAAAACAGTTCCCAGCTACAGATAATGTCTTTTTTTTTAAACAAAGCTCTAAAACTCACTACTTATGACAACTACTGAATAAATACAAATGTACTTGTGGCAAACATATGATAAATGCACTGTGGTCTGTCCATCTAGGTCTGCTACCACTACCAGCCGACTAATGCCTTGTAGCCTGAGTAATGTGCAACCTGGTGGTATATACTGAAAGTGAGAGAAAACCTGACTTTGATGTTAATGAACCCTACAGACAGCTTCCACAAACACAGGGTGTATATACCTTTTTCAGGGTCAAATTCAAGTACTTTTTAAGCACTTTCAAGGTCCATTTTCAAGGTCCAATGGGCAGGTATAGCTCAGTAGGTAGAGTGGTTGCCCCATGATCGGAAGGTCGGGGGTTCGAATCCACTGAACGGCTAACCTGAGGTACCCCTGAGCAAGGTACCGTCCCTACACACTGCTCCCCGGTGCGCCTGCTTAGTGGCTGGGCTGCCCACTGCGTCACCGAGTGAATGGGTCAAATGCAGAAAAAACAAAAGTAATTTCCCCACGGGGATCAATAAAGTATATATTATTATTATTATTATTCAAGCCTCAAGCTCAATACCAAAGAAAAAAGAATGCATGTTTCACTTTGCATCACCTCAGTTAGACCGGGTGAAAATTAAAACAAATCATCTTAGTTTGACTTAAACGCACCACACAAAATACTGCAAAAGGAAAATGCTGCCTTCTATGCATATGGTATATAAACTCAAAACACACATTTTACTTAAAAATTGAGATTTGCAGATGTGAACAAATCAACTTGTTAGAGATATTCATCTCCTCTTGAAAAAAAATAGCCAGCCCAGAAAACAAAACTGCACAAAACACAACAAAATAAAAAAAGTGTCTATTCTTTGTGCCCATATGGATCAGTCATATTACCATTATTTCCCCTAAGGTGTTGCCAAAGGAACCAAATTAATACTTGAAAAAGCTGCTGAATACAAAAAAGTATAAACAGTATTCTATTTACCTGCTGACAGCTTTGCTTTTAGTCTTTAATCACAAATCCTTACGTTGGCTAGTCATGTCTCGGGCTAACGGTGAGCTGTGTGGCAGGCAGTGGTTGGACCCAAATGCAGGATTCTGAGACGATGTCTTTAACTTATACGTGGCAGCTTTTATTTTTACATGACCACTAAGAACAAAACAAAACTCAAACTAGGAAGAGTAAGCTAATTTGGGAGTTCATGACGTGGGATGACATGACCTGAACTGACAAAACACAACTAATGTGGAGGACGCAACAACAAACAGGGAAAGAAATAGGACTTAAGTACACAGAGCGATAACAAGGGAAATGAGGCACACGAGGAGAGCACAGCTGGGAGGAATCAAAGATGATGAGACCAAAGGGAAGCAAAACTCAATACTTTGACATGGGACACGGACTTTCAAAGTAAAACAGGAAACATGAAACAAAACACAAAGATGCGGACTTGACAATGAGAGACAGACAGTGAATATGACACATGAAGCACAGGGAAGACACGGTGACTTAAACTAGAAGCAAGAACGGCAAATATAACATGAACAGAAAAACATCGGGGAGGGGTGGGGTCACACATTCAAACAGACTGACATGCAGAGGTGCAAGGCAGCCCAGGTAGGGAAATTTGGCTTTTAGACTTTGCGACTCATTTAATTTCTCTGTGTGACAAGTAAACTATTCAATCAGTTGTTTGTGTTAAATCAAATACAGTTTGAAGCACCACATCTGAAATTCAAGCACTTTTCACACTTTGATAAGACAATATTAATATCCAAGCCCCTGTACGAACCCTGCAAGCATTTGCAGATTGCTACAAGCCACTGGCATTCTGTCAGGACAAGCAAGACAAGAAGTGCTTGCCTAGTCAAATTTAAAAGTAGACTTCAATTCAAATGTACCAGATAAAAGCGATCTCTCTTTGAATCTGCATAGTTGTTGTTGCTGAAACCACGCTTGCCTTGAATCCAGTTGAAAACTGTAGTGTTTCTTCACAGTGAATAAATAGGAGATTAGTGGGCTATCTAGACAAGTTCACAGTGGCTCTGCTTTCACTGAAACAGAGCTACCATTACCAAGATTTATCTGGTGTTCAAAGGGTGTTGTTTGGTTGTTGGTTTTTTTTCTATGTTATTGTACCTTTATAAAGTGCCTTGAAGCAACTGTTGTAATTTGGCGCAATGTAAATAAAATGGAAAATAATTGATTTATGAGCAACATAAATGTGCTCATAGGGTGTAAAAGTTTTTTTAACAATTCGTTTAGCATGTCAGCAAAGTGCCATTTCATCTTATCACGCCACTGTTACACACACTTGCAGACTGACTGCTCCCCCCCACCACCACCACACACACACACACACACACAAATTTTGTTATAATAATAGCCTAATATTTTCCATTGACCAGTTAGTGAACAAGGCAGTCAGTAAACCATAACATTTGTATTTAGTGGCTCTTAGTTTCCTGTGCTTTGTTCACTGCTGCCCAGTTCTATTTTAGTGTCACAGTTCGTCTCTCATGTGAGTTGAGGCAGAAAAAAAGTCCTAAAGTTCACTGAAATACATCGATCAAATAAATGATGTCAGACAGAAGGAATAGCATATTCTATGAACTAAATAAAATTAAAAAAAAATAATAGTTGAATGAAAATTAAATGTAATGATTATAATTATTAAAAATATTAATGAGAAATTAAGGCTGTGTACTGGCAAAATAGAGGTCAACTGAAAGATGCTAATCTGGCTGGCTGATGGAGCCTCTCCAGTTTGTCTGAGTTGATGCTCGTGCTCTATTGTCAAGGCTTTCACTGCTAACGTGTCGAATCAGTGCTCATGTACTTGTTAATACTAGCTCTGCGTTCTACTTACTTAAAGGGTTACTTTTGGGCTTTGTGCTGAGGGGTTTTATTTATTTTTTATTTTGGGGGGATTTTTGCTGACTGCTTGTCTGTGTAGGTTTCATACCCCAAATCCTTCATCCTGCATTACTTACCAGGGATTCCACTTGAGATATTGATTGCTAAAAACACTAGTAAACAAAAATATGTAATTGACATGCATATTAAAAAGGTGGAGCAGATTTAGTTCTTGTAATAACTAACAATTGTTCAGTTTAACAAAGCACCTAGCACTAAAGTGTGCTCAGTAAACTGAATAAAATCACTTGCCTTGCTAAAATACCAGGACTAATGTTAGCCAGATTTAATGGTAGCGTCTGTATTGGAGTCCAAGTTTGTCCTGTTTATTAAAACAGGTGAAAGTAGGATAAACTTTTGCTTCTATCTGTGCTCTGACCCTGGTTGTTGCAGCAACCTACATACTGTGAGCTGAGCAGGTGAGAATGGAAGTGTGTGTGTGTGTGTGTAGAGCACGCAAAGACTCTTTTTACAGTCTCATACATTATGGCTGATGTGTGCTAAGGATGGATGGCTGGAGGTGTGGGCAGTTTATTTCTAGGAGACCTACCTATGGAATAGAGCCAAGGCACACTTACAGGTTGCTTCTGCAATGCTGTATTTGCTTTGGTCCCAGAGGCTTGCTGCAGCCTCTCAAAGTCACCAGAAAACTCTGCAAAGGCAAACTTTTTGTGAAGTGTCCCATATATGTTAGTGAGAACACAGTAGACCTACTTGCTGAAGTGGACATCACATAAAAAGTGACAGAACATGAGGAAGAATAAATAAATAAACAGTGCTCTTGATTGTCTGACAGTGTTTTCTACACTTTGGCCAAAGGGATGACAGGAAGTTGTGGCTTGGCAGCCTTATCCAGTAAGCAAGATCCATTTTTGCATTTAAACATTTTTAGGAAATCGTAACCCCCCCCCCCCCCCCCCCCCCCCCCCCCCCCTCCTCA
>VUQR01010789.1:26439-46434 GCA_015108515.1 Hemichromis elongatus | reverse complement strand
TCGGACGTGCAGCCTCCTCCACCTGGAGCTGGACCTCAACCACCTCCCAAACCAGCTCCATATATACCAACACCCAGGGTCACAGGTGAGAAGAAGAAACATGTTTACTCACTAATTTCACAAATGTACACACAGCCTAGTAGTTTATCGCTGTGGGTTTGGGCCCTCACTCTTCTTTTGTGTGTAAACAGTAAACATGTAAGCAGAAGTGAAAAGCTGGACTGTTCTATTTTGAGGAAGGAGGACAGAAACCTTTTCTGTGAATTCCTGTGCAATTGACAGATGGGGAAGATGATGACATTTTCATTCAGAGAAATTTGCAGTTTTGCTCAAATTAAAAAAAAAAAGCAACCTAAAACTCAGTAATTAGTCTCAAAATTCAATCCTGTTACATTTTTTCTTTTTAATATTTGCACGACTTTTTATGTAGTGCAAACTGCACATTGTTCCTTGTTGCATTTCAGTCGTTTAATCCGCTATATTTACCTGTTCCTTCTCAGTGTCAGATGCTAGTAACCCATCTGAAGATGGAGCTTTTGACATCATCACAGAAGAGGAGGTAAACGGTGTGTACGACAGCGATGCCACCTCCCAGACCACTGCAGGGTCCCTGGAGGCAGAACAAGACCGCAGGCATCCAGGAGCGCTGGATTTGTGAGTGCAAAGTCTGTGTGCAGACAAAGCAGAGTGGATACCGATGAGTCATTACTCTGCGTGTTGTTTTCAGAGTCGGCGTGTTACTCTGTTATTAACTGATCAGGGTCATCAGCTGGGGATCAGTCAGTAAAAACACAAGATGCCACAGAGCTGAACACCAGTAATCAAGCAGCTTTCAACTTATATTATCAACAGTAACATCATCGTTATCTTTCTATAACACATAACCTTTACGAGTGTCTCACTTTGCTCTTAGAAAAGACTATAAATGTGACACCAGCCAGCTTGTTAATGTGGAGAAGTTGATACCAAACTCTTGGCACACTTCAAAGCAAGCATTTCAGTGTTGTATAACCATCGGATAGTGTTTTTATCAGCGTCCACTGACATCAGTTTGAGAGGCCTCGTGAGAAAGAGGTATTCAATAATTATTTTCTAATAATCTTAGTTAATTATAATAAAACATTGTCCCCAGCAAGAATAAAAAGAACAAACATTTACCTCAGTGGTGAATGCACAAGCCCAGTTCTCATCCTACTGAGCTAATAGAGATGTTGCTCAACTGGTTTATGTTCCCTGGATTTCTTATGCTGACATCACAGATAGAGAAGTTCAATTCACCATGCGACAAATGAAATAGCTGCAAACATAAATAGCCTAAAAGTTTTTTATTTATTTATTGTTTTTTAAAAAGAGCGACTCTGGTAATGCTTGTTTTTGTGCACGGAGATGTGTGGCCATGTGTTGACAATCCCGCACAAACCAAATTAGCTGTCATTTTATTAAAAAACAAAGAAAGACTGGTGCATTTTATTCCCTCTTTGCAATAATCTGATGTAAATGTAAGAAACACTCTGATTAGACCTCTCTGTTCTACATGGAAACGGCAACAACATGCTTCCGTCTGTGGTTCGGTTTTACCGCGACCAGTTTTGACCAGGGATGTTATGTTGGGGTTTCAATCATGTTTGCTGGGTTGTGTTTACAGATAAGAGAAAAGAAATAAAGGAAGTGCTACCACCAGAACATTTGTGTGTACTCCTCTTGATAGTTTCTAAAGTAAAGACACTTTTATAACAAAAAAAAAAAAAGTGCTTTATTTGTGTAAAACAGGTTACTTAACCAGCATCATTATAACATTTATGCAGCAAAGATGTGAGGTTGCTGAAAATCAATGTAAGTGCCGGTGTTAACCTTAAGCATTTGTGTTTGGGTGAAATGAGGTAAAACATGCAGAAATGTTTCCATTAAAATGCAAAGCTACTGAACCGTGGCTACAAATCAGAGTCCACTTTAAATGCATGTGATGTTTGAGCGTGTCCCAGCAATATTATGAAATACTGATTAAAATTAGCTACGCTCTGTAGATGCTGTAGAGTTTTATGTTGATGCGAGTTATTTTGTTTAACAGGTCTTTGCCGCTGAAGTGTCGCGCAACAGCTTTCGTAACTATTGTTCTCTGTGTCTCGTTTCGGATTTTGTAGAAGCACAGGAGAAGTAACCCCTGATGACGAGCAAGTTCCCACTGTTCAGGATTCAGAGATCAACCTTCTCAAATCAGGAGAAGTCACGTGAGTCTTCGTATGATCTAAATATATATCATGCCTAAAATTAGCTCAAAACGCGAGGAAATTTATGTTTGGGTGATGAACTGTTTGCTGTAACAATCCTTGGCAATAAATCTTATATGGCTGGAAAGCTGTTACTTAATATTTGTGTATCAGTTTTTTTGACAGTCGTGCTCAGCATGTATGCTTTTTATGTGCCATTGAATTTTCAGAAGTTTGCTATTAAAAGGTATCCTAAGTCTGGGTTCTGGTTCTGGTCTCATAAACCTTCTGTATCATTACAGGATGGCCGTCCCTCTCGGCCTGGATGATATCTCGAAGTTTGGTGAGAGTTCCAGGGAGCTCTTCATTAAGTCCAGTAGCTACAGTGTTATTACTGTTGCTGTGGTTGATGCTGGGCCAACTATAAGCTGGATGTTTTCCTCCGAGCCCAAGAGCATCTCCTTCAGCGTGGTTTACCGGGAATCCACTGACACTCCGGTGCAGCAGTCAAAGGTACAGTTAACTTTGTATGTATATATGTATATATATATATATATATATATATATATATATATATATGTATCTTCTTGTGAGCCATCGGAGTAGAGTAGTAGAGGTAGTAGTAGTAGAGGCCTAAACACTGTGAGCATGTGTTGATGTACACATCTTATAACTGCCACTTGCGACGTCCAAAAAAGCAGCTGTTGCAGATTACATCATTTTAAATGGAAGGAAATCATAACCTTGAATAAAAGGCTTTTCGGTGGTTGCAAAACTCAAATACCCCAAACTCACTGGTGATGATTTAAAAGCAGAGGTTATCACCAGCCCCAACAGGCTGAACCTGTGTGTGCTTTCATGGTCACCCCCTACAGAGAGCACGGTCTTTTTGCTTTATTTTCCGAACATTATTGACTGAAGAAAACCACTGCAGGAAGCCATTGTTGCTCAGCGGGTCGAGGTGCACATTCTTTACTTAAAATGTCAGAGGTTTTAAATGACTTGTGACCTTTCATCTCGCGTTCTATCAACTCCCTCCATTGTCGGTAAATCCTGATGTTTGTTTGTGTTTTTAATTTGGTTGTTTAAATTTGACGACCGTCGTGTTCTTTATTTATATCTGTTATAAACACCTGTGTCAAATCTTTTCATGTGTGCACTGTGATTATTTTTAAAGGCCTGTTTCTGTTCTGTTCTCAGGTCCTGATTCCTCTCACTCGCTGCATTTCCCATAAAGAAACCATTCAGGGACAGCTGAAAGTTCGGCATCCTGGTCTCTACACCCTTATCTTCGACAACTCTTTTTCTCGGTAGGTCATGATTGTTTAGAACCGCGTGTTCCTCTTTTTTTTTGCAGAAGCGTGTAAATTACAGAAATGCCATAATGTGTGCTTTTATTATGCTTTTATGCAAATCTTTAAATTTCTTTTCAACCAAAACTATTTTTTAACAGGTTTATCTCTAAGAAGGTTTTCTATCATCTGACCATGGAGAAGCCCGTAATCTACGATGGCAGCGACTGCCCGTGAAACTCACTCTCACTTTGCCCACAGAGACGTCATCCTGATGCCACTGTCACACCTACAGGAGAACTGGCATTATGGCTAATCGCTGACCACTTCCTCTTTGTTTCTTAAACCAAGTATATTATTCCAAAAAATAGACTTAACAGTGCGGTGTTGGTGTTTTGAGGTATGTTTATTGGTAAACTGTGGCCTATGCAAAGTATTGTCAAGACAGATTTTAGAAGGAAAAATATCTATGCAACTTTTAGCATATTTAAAAAAAAATATATATGCACCAAGTAATATTCATGCCTTTATTTCATTAAGCTGTTTTTCTTTTGCCAAGTTTGGTAGTCTAAGGTGTGGTTTTAGTTTTGCTTCTGTTTTAGCAAAAAATTTTGTTATGTTAAGGAATGAAGGTCGCTGCAAGTAACACTAATATGACTGTTCAAAAGCAACAAATACTTTACAATGAAAGTTGTGTATGAAGACACAGGATGATTTTCTTGTTTTTAAATACAATTTGTGGTTATTTTAAAATGTTTCGTGCAATCTTTTTGGTGCAAACCATTGGTTCGCTTTTTCACTTTGGCGAGAATGAAGCAAAGCAGGAATATGTTTAGGGGGCCTGGAAAAAAGCAGTTACTGCTCCACAACACGCCATAAGCACTTTGTGCAAATCTCAGGAGTTAGAAATGCAGTTGTCCTTTAGGGGACGCGTGCCCCAATTTTATGTTTTTGGAAAATGTATTTTTAAAAATTGCAGACTGCTGTTTTGCTCTCTGTGTGTCCGGGTTATGGAATAAGATGAAGTATCTCTTCCTATTTAGTTTGTTTTACGTTCACATTTTAGTTTAATTGTGTTACCTTAAGAGTGAACTGTAGCATGGGGACGTGTAAGTCTTATAAGGCACAAAAAGGAAGAAAAAGACGTAACGAAATTTATGCTGTTTCTTCTTCGTTTCAGTCTCCAGACTGAGTCTTTGCATGACTCTAACTTTAAATATATTGCTGACTAGTAACAGGCTGCCGTACTTTCAAAGTGCCTTGTAATTCTAACTGCCAGGGATGTTTGGTGTACCAATTACACAATTTTAGTTGTTGTTGTTCACTTCATCAACACATCATCTGGTACGAATTGATATCACTCTGTTAACTGATACTTAACTAAGTTTCTGTGTGAAATGGCATCTAAGCCATGTTCTGCATATTATACTATATTTTATTTTATCGGTGTAAATGTCTTTTGTTTTTTTTCCCCCCTTGTGAACCTCTGGAATCCGTTCGTCGTAGCTCTGGATGATACGTTTTTGTCTTGTGATGAAGTGGGCTGTTCATATCTGGGGGTTGTTTTGTTTGTTTGTTTTTGAGCAAGGCAATAAGAGATAGAGATAGCAACTTTGGTCACTTTTGAACGCAGCCCTACAGCCTGGGTCAAGCAAGCATGCTGCTTTACATAGAAGCCTGTTTCCATTCTAGTCAGGTCTCATTTTTTCAGCTTTGATGGGTGTAAGTGATGCAAAAACTATACAAAGAAATGTTTTCTTTACAAAGCTGCACTTTGTGAAAAATATATTTAATTTGTTACAGATTAGAAGAGAATCTGTTTTTATTATCTTTTTCAACAGTGCACACAGGGACAGATTTTCTACTAGCTGGTTTTGAACGATTACTCTGGGGGAATAAATTGTGTGGTAACCAATGCTACAGAGACTAAGTGTAACTAAGAGATCTGTCAAACAGCCTGCAAACATGAATAAAATTATGTCTCTGACTGCGCTAATCTGTGTCTAATTTAGTATTTTAAGGGAACAAGATGAGCTCTTTACTTTAATGTGTTTCTTAACATTACATCCATGAACATTTGCGTTCTGTTGGATGACCTCTCTATGAAGATAAGAAAGTTTTTTGTGTGTTTGATGTGTAACCGAGTTCCAAAGCTGCAGAAGTTAGTTCCTTTGTTGTAAATCCTATATCCTCTATTCTGATATGGCTTTGCAAAACAAAACACCCACAGAGAGTTTATTCAGTGTTAAAGATGAAATACGTGGCTTAAAAAAATTTAAAAGAACTCGCAATCATCACAGTTTACCAGTGTTAGGAAGCAGATACCTATGCAGCTTTAGTCCTTATCTCTCCTGTGTGTGTTTTTTTTCTCTAGTTTTGTTTTCTGATAATGTCACAGTGTAATTACTGGCAGCGTGAGACGGTACATGCAGGCCCATTCAGTTTGCACAGGTATTTCAGATCTTACAGGGCCTTTGCTGAGTCTTCTAGCAGAGTCTCAAGAGTGTGTAGGAGATGTGAGGAGACAGGCTGTTACACTAGGAAAGCTGGGCAGGGTGGTAGAAGGACATGAGCTAAGCAGTACAACCAATATCTAATCCTTTGTTAGAGAAGGAACATGAAGGGCAATGCCAGAGCCCTGCAAAATGATTTCCAGCAGACTACACGTGTCCATATTTCTGACCAAACTGTCAGAATACTTTATTGATCCCTAGGGGAAATTATTTTTGGTTACAGTGCTCCAGTCACTAACAAAGACAGACAATACACTAAAGAAATAGCACAATATATACATGCATATGTATATAGATATATACATAAAAGTCAACTTCTTAATAAATAGCAGAATAAGAGAAGAAAATGTGCAAAACGGGTGTATCAGTAAACAGTGTGTTAAGTGGATGAGTTGTACAGAGATATGGCCACGGGCAGGAATGATTTCCTGTGTCGTTCAGTGGTGCTTTTTGGTGATCTCAGTCTCTCACTGAACGTGCTCCTGTGACTGACCAGCGTGGAGTGGGTGGGAGGTATTACCCAACATTGTCTTTATCTTGGACAACATCCGCCTCTCTGACACCACCTTAAAAGAGTCCAGCTCCATCCCCACAACATTTATGATATAAGTTGGCAGTTTGGGTTGGAGTTTTATAAAACTTGTGTTGGCTAGTTGTAAACGCCACATAGATTAACCACAAATTGTAAAATAAAAAGTATTACAAGTATGACTGGTGTCCCTACGGGTGCAGCACATGTTTCATAGCTGGTAACGATCCCTTGTAGGCACAATATTAAGTATGTATGTGTAGTAATATGTATAATGTAGAGCTGACATGATAAAGCATAAGCATCTGACTATATGACATATGATATGGGGTCTCTCTAACTAAATTCACTTGGTTAACTTGTTGGTTTATTAAGACTTAAAATTTTGCATTATAAGGGGTGTTCTCACTTTAGGTGGAAAGTGAGAGATTGCACTAGCTGTAAGCTAGGCATCACGTCAGCTAATATGAGGCTCTGAACCAGATATTTCAGCAGTGTTTAGGGTATTTTGGCATTTTGGAGAACCTCTGTTTCAGTTCTCTGACAAGTATTAAAGTTTGTTAATAAAATCAATTTGACATCCAAGGTCTACGCTCCTGTTGCCCTCCACCGTCTGGTCCAAATATAGTCACTTATCAGTGGGCTTTGTCCCTGGCTTCAACCATGTCTCACAAGATGTCTATGATAAAGTACAAGCTACAAGCCATGCAGCCTATTTTATCCAGGTCCATCTTGCAAGAAATAACTGTACAATACTTCAGTAGTTACATGTTAGCTTTTGTCAGTATAGGCATGTTTTAAAAGAAACATCAGAAACGTGGCAGCTGCTTCAGTCTGTGTGGTGATACTATCAGAAGAGCAGGGAGGAGAGTTGACTGAGCAACCAGGGTGCTGTGTGATCATCACTGCCACAGTGTGAGAGTTGACACTGAGTCATCACAACAGCTATATTAAATAACTAAAGCGTGATGCCATGGCCAAAACTATGACATTGTTAAATGGACCAAGTGTTGTTGACTGACACAACTTAGTATCACACTGTGAAACAGATGAAAGCAACACGCCTGTATTGTGCAACAAGCTGAGCCTGTCAGCTTGTTGTTGATGTGCAGGTTTTACATTCTCCAGCAAATGCACCCAATAATAGATTTGCAGGTCAACACACTGCAGTCACAAATCAGAGGAACGATAACTGGAGAATCACAACCCAGCAGGACCATGGTCAGTTACATCAAAGCTCTGTGGGTTACAAAGGAAATATTTACAGTCATTTCTCAGCAACTTATGGGCTAAGTGACTTTTGTAGCCGCCAGTAATGAAATCGGATTCAATAATTGAAGCAAAACAGAAAAGTAGAAAGATTGCCTTTGACATTGTAGTCTCACCCACTTCTGTGCTCTGCGATATCTATTTCAGGAATCCTGAGGGCCAAGCCAAGACTATAAAACCCAAAGCTGGACTTCAGATGTTAAAGCTATAAGCTGTGTGTGTGTGTTTGTGTGTGTTTGTGTACATAGAATGAATGATCTTCTATGCCTATTTGTATCAGATGCCTGCAGTACTTACAGTCCAAACCATAGAGAGTCACCATTCCATCATCTTCATTCAGCCGTGTGATAAAATCCCTGGCTGATGTCAGAGACAGTGTGGGAGATGGAAAAAGATGTCATGAACCTCTCTGCTCGTTGTGGTCCGACCTTCACAAGGATGTGTTGTTTTCCACCTGGGATCTATGCAAGACCTGCAGGAGCTGCAGCAAAGTCAAGGTTGTCGTTCCCCATATGAAGTAAGACATCCCAGCCTTTATTGTCCACATGCTTTTTGGTTTGTTTGTTTTTAGGATCATGATACTACAGTGGGGTATTAGGGCCACATTAAGAAGAAAAAATATTGTTGATCATTTTGAGAATAAAGTTAAAATTTCGAGATTAAAGTCGAAAATCTTTTCGAGGAAAAAAGTGGAAATGTGGAGATTACTGCCATCGTTTCAAGACAAACTGCCACGGCTGCTGTACCCTCTACCTTTTGTAGATAAGTCAGTGAAACAAAGTGATCAGCTGTCATGCGATACAACATACATCCTCTTTATCACACAAGGCTTCAACTATTGAAAACCTTGGATCTGTCCATTCTATTCTTACACTGCCCACCACAAAACCGATTCTGAAGTTCGCCTTCTCTGACTCAGAGGGTTTAGGAACCACCACTAAGAGGAAGAATAATACAACACGACTAGATCTTGTTTGTTGTTGCATTACAAACATTTCCATGTAAGTACAGATTTCCTTCTCATACAAGTCAGTACACACTGAGCACTGTCAGTAAACACAGCTTCTTCAACCTGTCTGAATGCTACAGGTCAGGTGAGTTTGTCTTTCAGTCCCAAGGTTAAAGTCAGGCAAGGCCTCTCTCATATCCATGTTTTACATCATTCACCTTTGACCCCTCCCTCTTTGAGATCAGAGAGCCCACACACCTCTAGCAGCAAACAAGTATTAACTTTGGAATCTAAAGACTTTTACACATCTGGAAGCAGGTGGCGCTAAAGCGACCAACCACCAACACCCTGCTATTTCTGTCACTATGTGCACCGCTTGCCATTCATAATCTAATATTAAATATATTGTAATATTACAATTAATGCTTTCAAAAAATTAAACATAAATATCAGGCTCTAAAATGAAAACTGTCCCACAACAGAAAGCTTTTAGTTTCTTTGGATCTTTCAGTCCATTTCAAGGCCATGTGGAAATGAATTCTAAAGAGCTATCAAGTTAACAGTGTTTCCATGAGAAAATAGTGGTTATGAAGGTGCTATTTACACACGCAGCAAGAAGTCGCTGATAGTTAGACATTTATGCTCTGCAGCAAGTCTTCAGTGAACGGTGGGTGATTAATACCCAATGCCCATTGCTCCCAAGGAACAAGCTCTAAATTATCTGAAGGGGGAAAGGGCTGCCAGACTGAAAATTAAGGAGGAAAAAACTTTTCAACGTGAATTATTCACTGTACACGACTCGAGGGCCTCGGCTGTCCCTTTACAGCCTGGCTCCTAGCTTCAGAATGACTCTCCCTGCCTGGTTTTTTCTGTCCTGTGTCACAGGAACAGTTTGCTGGTGCAAGGCTGTCCGAGCCTGTCGCCTCGCTTGTTTTATTATCACTCCTGAGATGTCAGCACAGACCACTCTTTGTCACCTCCCAAAGTTTCTCTGTATTCTCGGTGTGGCTGTTTCTGCAGAGGTGCATACGGGGCCCGAATGGTGGAAAGAACATTTGTTCCTCGCACAAGGGGACGGCGAGAGGCGAGAGCTGACATTTGGGAAAACCATCAGCAGGACTTTACGCATCTGACCTTCATGTGTCTACATGCAGTAAATATAACCCCCTGGTTTTTCTGGATGAGTCGTGAGTACCGACTTCCAGAGGGAGAAACAGGGAGAGGAGAGCGTGAGAGACAGGCATGGAAAGTCTAGCATAGATCACACAGCAGGGTTGCAGCGTCCCTTCCACATTTAGTTAAATTCACAATATTTTCCAAAATTAAGTTCTGGCAATGGCTATCATCACGTCGGTGCTCACAGAAAACGAATTGCTGACAGCTTGTTGCGCTTCACTTTGGCAAATGTAACTAGTGAACTGTAACTGTAATAATAAACAAAGCAGGATTTTCTTAGTTTTAGGCTAACGTTAGCCCAAGCTTGGGCATTTTTACCTCCAGCCGACTACAGTGAAGGTAAATGGAATTTTATTTCTGGTGTTCACATCATACATCAATTTAAATTTGAATAGAAGGATTTCTTCGCTCGAACAATGACCTTTTTATTCTGTGTACTTCACTGCGAGCAGTTTTTAACAACCTTGCACAGAATGAAGAGTCATGCATTAAAATTGTAGATTGTGTAAATTTTAACATTTAGCACAAGTAGTAATGGCCTTTATAACATTTGCATAAACATGCTGCATTATTCTTTAAGAAATTCTCGCATTGAAAAGCCAAGCAGTAAATCAATACTGTTGTTTTTTTGTCAAATAGCTCTAATTTAATGGTCTACCTTTTTCTTTTTTTGCACCAACACACTGCTTTAACCGCTTCTGTCACATCTTGTTGTAATTTACTGAACTTGCCTCACATGATTGCTAGACCGATGTAAAAGCCCAAATGCATTTTCCCTGACCCAGATTTTCCCGCAGAGATGACACTTTGGGAACTGATGGACTTGCAGACAGATAATGACATATTTCTGTTTGAATAATGCCAGTTTCCACTGATGACTGAAGTAATGCCATCACTGCGCAGTGACAATACCAATAAAGAAAAAAGCTGATTGCATAGTAAAGTAAATGAAGCCAGCTAAGTGTGAAGAATTTACAATAGTTGTGCAAACGTGCAAAGAAGTTGTGACTGTGTGACTACATGTTACTTTTTCATGTATGTGTTTGCAGGGCGAGTCAGGGTCCTGTCAGCGTCTGCGTCATTCCTCAGATGGACGCTCCAGAGTTGAAACTCTCCCTGGGCAGCACATCTGGACGCCAGCAGTCCATCTCTTTGTACCGCTCACGCTCTGCTTCTTCTCATCTCACATAATCTAACCTTCACATCAGTGATTTCAGTCACAGTGTAGTCAGGAGCTGGGTGTTGAAGTTGCAGGTGTATCGGTGACAGAATTGTTCGTTTGTAACTGAACTATGAATTTCAGCTGGCCTGCACACGCTGAAGCTTTTCAAGGATGATTTTAGTGAATAATTACAGCTCTCACCTCGTATTACCTCCAGTGTTTATATTACCATATAAACATCTTGTTTATAAAAAGACCTTTAGTAACTCCTTTTTTTACGTATCTGGTCTGAGTTTGGTTTAAAATGGACTTGAATCAAGGTGCCTGCTTCCACAGTTCCAGTGTTTGACAAGTTCATTTAAAAAACGAGATTTAAACAAGCACAATGGAAATAAGAGAACTGATTTTTTTATATATATATTTTGTCTCCTGTATTGTCCATATTAAGTAAATAGTCAAATCTGTAACATTTGCCTTCCACTTCCCTTACTTTCACTCACTGAGTGGAACTGGCTGATGTAGTTTCCCATCATCATGCTCTTTATCCCGGCTCTATGGGAAAATGAGGCCCACAGCTTCACCTTGTAATGGGCCTCCAATTCTTGACCTTTGCCCCAGGAAGCATGTTGGGGTGTCGCTGGACATTTAAACTGATAGACTGACAGAAAACAAACGTCAGTGCCAATGAAAATGTAAATCATTTAAACTTGGTGAAAGCTGTCGGTGCCCCTGGGAAATATGGGGATACGCTGCAATAACAGCGTGGAGAAAGCTGCCATTCATGAGCATTTTCAACAAAACCCCATAAACTGTCACTTCCTCATTTCCTCTCACTGTGTTATTAATGATCAGCTTTAGGCGACGACTAAGCTTCTCTTTAATATCGTCCTATTATTGTTTTTAATCTGACCTAAATACGTAAGTATGTTGTGTACAAGTATAGTTTGGGCTACTATTGTCCTTGTGAGCAAGAAGCAAAAAAAAGCAAAGAAATATTAAGAATGATAAAGATTTTTTAAATCAAATTAAATGTATTTATAGCCTTAATTTCCTCATTCTTATTTTATAAATGCAGTTTTATTTTCACTCTAAAAATTGTCCTTTTGTCCACTACGGTGACTATACTGTGAAATTTTTAAAAAGACATTGGAAGACACTTTTTTTTACTTTATTAACTTTATTAATGTAAATTATATATTCTTAAACATTTTTGTTAATTATGCTGTATCTAAGGATCCTTTAGTAACTGCAAAACAATTAATATGTATTTAAAATAAATATTTTTGCACTTAATTATACTTCCATTATACCATATATAACTTCTTATTTATTCATGTCAAGTGATTCCCTTATAATGTGGCTGTTGTGTCAGATTCTCTATTTTGTGTGTGCGTGTGTGTGTGTGTGTGTGAACAGATAAGCTTACACAGTGTGTCTGCAGGGTTGGTGGGGGGACTGCTATAAATTGACTTGCCATGCTGACATGCTGCTCACTTTGAGGTCTCCTTTTTACAGCATAAACGCTCTATCAGTCAGCACAGACTGTTCACCGCCGATGGAGCGAATCGCAGTTTAATCTCTCCCCAGGCACGGTGCTCATTCCATCCAGTTCTGTGGATGGTGAAACTGAGGAAGTTGTTGTTCAATTAGCTGAGTGCACACTCGTTTTGACATATTGTAAATCTCACCACAGTTTTCTTATGAGCCGACAATCAAGCTGCTGTAAAGAAGGAAATGCTTTAAGTGGTCAAAATAAGTAGTAAGCTTAATAGAGGCATTATCTTGTTGCTCCTACATCTGTACATAAGTCAGCTGAACACAAATAGAATTAACTTTAAGAATGTGATTTAATTATAAAACCCCCAAAATAAGTTTGTGATTGACTTCATAGACCTATCTTTGAAGACAGCTGAGAAATTTGTGCAGTATGGCTTTTTTAATGAGCCTTCATTCATCTATGGGCTTCATATAAGTAAAACTATGTATTTTTTAGTTGCAGCTTCAGGTCTGTCAGTTGTTTATTCTGCCCCTGGAAGATATTTGTATAAATAAGCATCAGTTTATACCTTGTAATCTGTGAAAGCAGACGAGTTTCACATCACACATAGACAGCATTCATCTCTAAAAGCTGTTTTCTTTGTTGTTGCTGCCAGAAAGAGATTGGGCGGAAAGAATTGTTGAGCGGAATAAGGCCTAAGGGCTCACGCAGCTTAAAAACATAAAAATCATCCACTGACCTCCTCACCCCCGCCCTTTGTCAGGTGCGTGCTGTGTCCCCATCCTATATTTAGATGGAGTATTTGGGGCAACCGCTCGTACCCAGTCACACAGGCCCGACTCCCTCGCCACTGGCATTTTGGCTCAATTCGTCTTTGTCAGGGAGGGCCCGGTGATCTATCTGGGCACAGACATCTCACGGTGAGACGTAAATGTTCCGATAAGCTGTGAACAATGTTGTTACACGTTAATGATCCCGCCTGGGAACATGACGTCAAACATGCGGATGCATGTGTGCGCTCGTTTCTTTTACAGAACAAATGCTGAAATTATAAAATACTGGTGATATATTGGAGAGTTTTTCACAGACATATTTATAGTTGGACAATGTGGTAATTACCACAAAGTGCTTGTTTTGTTCTTCACATATTTAACAGAAGACTAGCCTGCCACTAGCAAGTGGGTGCTTATGAGACTTCAGCAATATGGTGTGATGGTGCCGTGCAGGGAACAGCTATTACACATGCATGCAGTTACAAAAGTACCTCTATATAAATAGTGTGAATTTTACATTTATTTCTATACATTTGGATCTTAATTTTATTTATTTTCCTTTTACTGCTTTAAATTTTAGGTTATATTTATTAAGAGGTTTCATGTTTCTCTCAAGTATTGAACAACTCTTTTTTTCTGCATATCTGTCTTTGCATTTTGTTTTTATTTTCATTAAATTTTCTGTTCATGTTGTGCTTCTATAGAATTGTGTATTCTTTTGTTTTGTTTGTGCACTGGCCTTTTCTGAAGCTCATTTTCACTCACATTTTCAAAGAACGACAGCTGTTCATCCACCATAAACAGATAATAAATGTGCCGTGAGTGCAGCGGTTTACTTTTTGTGCCAGCGCACTAGAAAAAAAAGAAGAAATGTGTAAATCCTGAAAAAGTCACTGCTGGCATGTGACTCACCCACCTAGCTCTGATTCTTGTACTTTCCATGTTTCGTCCATACTGTCGTTTTGAAATGTTTGAACCTAATCCTGAAATAAGGCACGGTGGTTGCTTTTCTTTCTGCACCTGAAGCATTAACATTTGTGAGATGCAAGAGTGACGAATGCCCATTTATCACTTTCTATAGCCTCCCGGAAACCTTTCACACAGTGTGTGTTATACTAACACAGTTTCTGTGCGCTGACCGGTGAGCATGTGCATATATATTACATTCACACATTTTACATTTTGCACACTTTAAGCGTGGCTGTTTATGTATATTGTGTATGCTTGAGTCCCTATGTGTGTGTGTGTGTGTGTGTGTGTGTGTGTGTGTGTGTCTGGCCAAGTTTGGTTTGTTTGACCAGCTGTTTGGAGGGAAAGCCTGATCCCATGTGACCTTGTGTTTCTCCAGCTGCTCTTGGATCAGAACAACCAGCCCTCTCTGCCAGGAGACACACAGGATGGGCCCAAACCTTTTTTACTTTTTTTCAGGATTATTATTGTTGGTAACAGTAGTAGTGGAATCCGCAGAAAACGTTAATTCTTTCTAGAAAAAAAATCAAATCTGTGGTAAGAGGGGTAAACCCCTTTTATTAGATAATTGCTGCCCTACAGTGCTAAAATAGTCATATAGAAAAAAATACAATCTGATATAACTCGCATAGAAATGTATCCTACTGAAGGGTTGTTACTGGGATCAACGATAATGGGTTTTACCATTATGCACTAATAGTAAAGCTAAATTACTGGATTATTTTCTAAATAATAGTACGCAGGTACATGACAAAATAAAAAAAAAAATACTTACACTATGCTGTATAGCTAGTACAGCTATTTCTTGTTTATGTAACTACGGAAGAGTGTTAAAGACTTCCCTTTAAACATAGATTGAAGATTTAACGAGTTTTGTCATTTCCAAAAATATGGAAACATTTAAAGTCATTTATTTTAATCCACAGTGTGACAGATCTGATCCTGTGATTCTACTAAAAGAAGACAAGATTCAAAGTATAGCTGTCTGTAAATGTTGGTTATTGGCAAAGCTACAATTAAACTTTTAGAGAAGACACACAGTCACAGAATTTGAGTTTTTAGACAACATTTCTGTTTTATATGATTAAACACACTGAGCCAAATCAGATTAACCACTTCTGTCCAAACTCATATACTTCATATATTTAATTGACAATGGTTGTGTTAAGTTGTAAAAGCTGCAGTGCGATTTTTTTACAAGCAAATAACGCTCGAGTGTGATGAACGGCCTACATGTGTTTACCATCATCTACAAGGTGACAGAGTCTCAGGAACTGAAGACCACAAGCTGGATTCTCTAGAGGAGAGACTCAAGCCGAGACCTCGGATGAGCGGGGCGGTGAAACCTGTCGGCTTCACACTCGCACTGTCACGCAAACACAGGCACAACTTAACACTCGCAGACTGAGAAACACCTTCACACGTAGACGCACTTAACACAAACACAGATACAAACCACCCAGCGTACACACACCGCCGTGCTGCTTATAAGAACACACATTCGTGCGCATACAAAGCTTATTGTAATGAGAATATTATCACACATTAGACTGTGCCATGCTGTTCACAGTAGGTATCTATAGAGTTGTTCACCACAATGAGGATTTCTAAGAGTGCATGTGTGTGCCTGTTTGTAAGTGTGTGTGTGTGCTTCACCAATTAAAATGGCAAGACAGCGATGACTGTCAACAGCCAGGTGCTGGATGTTTGGTAGAATTTAGAGCATGAACGTGACAAACCCAGACGCTGGTCTTACAAGGTGGAAGAGGGCGAGCTGTAGGATTCCACGAGCGCATCAGTTTGTACCGAAAAAAAGTTGTGAGGTCACCTGAGGGTCAAAGAGACAAACGTGAATCCATGAATTTGTGTATTCATGTAAGTTATGTTTCAAAAAGTTTGATATAAAATAAAAGATCAAATAAATGCATCATTGTTTACTGTTATACGAGTCAACTAAATGATATGAAACAGTGCTGAGCATTGATTTTCATTGTCAGCATTAAACAGCTTTATATTTGCACTAAATGCAAATGTGTAACTGTTTTTAATGACATATATGCAAATGAGAAGGCTAAAGATTTTCATCACAATTATAAAAAGGCACAAAATTGTTATTGGTATTTAATCATTTTTTTTATGTTTCAACATTCAAATTTAGTTGCAAAAGATTTTTTAAAAGTCAGACATTTTTATTTACGCCTCTTTTTATTCAACAGTGACACTTTGCATTATTTAAAGATGATATATAAAATGTGTAGTGCATTATCAGTGACATGCATTTAGCTTTTTCACTATTGTGTTTTTTGTGTTTTTTATGATAAATATATGTTGCAAGAATTTGGCTTTTTAAATATATTTAGCAATGCTACGAAATGTAATTCATGTTTTGAGTTTTACCAAGTGAAAAAAGGTTACTATTACTATTTAATAATTGTACTGAAGTTAATAAACAGGTCATTTGTCACGCAGACAGACGGATACACTGCAAGTCCTCAACATTTCTAGTAATCCCCTGTCTATTCCAGCTCTTGTTTACAGATGTCTTTCTCTTTACTGCTTTAAGTTTGCTGACGTTTAAAAGTGTCCGCACGGCCTTTTCGAAGCTTTCAACTGCAACCGAGGCTCCCAGTTCAGCTGGTCGCACATGTCTGTCAACACTGCTATTACCATCCTCTGTGTGTTTCTGCGTGTATGTGTGTGTTACCGGGTGGGTGAAAGCTACCCAGGCCTGTGACCTTGAAACTAACACTGAACATTATACTCAACACCTTCCCACATGCACATATATGCATGCACATGTTAGCTAAGTCATATTCTCAGCCAAAGGCTATTGACCTTTTTGCAGGTTTTACATTACAAACACATGTTCAAATCTTTGCGTAGCAGTGTACATAAATGAACACTTAAGACCCCAGTATTTCCCATTTAAGGTTGTTAAAATGATCTTATTCTCACTTGCAGCTTGTTCAGACTGGTTATTAAGTGTATATGGTGATTAGACTTAGGAGAAGGATTTTTGGCTAATGACCAAACCATAAGTAAGACACAGCTCTTTTTATGTTTACATGAGTAAAACTGCTCTTCTGACCTCACAAACTATGCTGCACTATAGACAGACTGGGCAGACTGTTAAACAAGTGCTATCACTGTCTTTTTGAGAGTGAACACATGTATGTAAACGGTAGTATAAAGCATAAGAATTAAGTTAAAGGGTCTGACACAAAGTGTAAGCATTTGGAAGTGACACCTAAACTCTCTGTCCATAGATATAGTAGAATGGTGCAGAATGTATTGGTGACACTTTGTTCACAAGTCTTTAGTCGCTGACTAAGAGCAAAGATTTCTGTTGAGAAAAATTAGACTAGAATTTCTACAAGGCTACATCATAACCTTTACACTAAAGTTAAATAAAACTGCTTCCTTGCTACTACTACTTTATGCTAAAAATATTTAATATGCAAAAATGCTCTCCCTTGAGGGAAATGTTTGAGCTGAAGTGCCACAGTGCTAAAGTAAAAAGGCTCAGTGACCATGACAATGTGCTAATGCTACAATGGGTCTCTAACGAGTGAGAGCCAGCGCTAATTTCCCTGTTTGACAAAAGGACTCTGTGATCCTTGGCTTCTAGTGGTTAGCTGCACTAGCAGGTGTGTGTGTGTGTGTGTGTGTGTGTGTGTGTGTGTGTGTGTGTGTGTGTGTGTGTGTGTGTGTGAGTGAGTATTTTTGGGAAATTGGCCAAAATTGATGGGATCTTAGATAAATATTAAAAACTTAATGACCACCAATGTTTCTGTTTTTATGAAACACTTTCAGATTTGTGCAGAACTCCAGTCTTGTTACTCATCTTGAGCTGTCTCCATATCTCGCTGCATTCATATAAAACTATGATTACTTCTTGTTTTCTTAGTTTGTAGTTCTACTACTATTATAGTACAATCCACATACACATTAATGCTACCAAAAATCTATGAAGCAAAACATTCAGTTGGGATCATTGTTGTCATCATAAACACATATTCAGATTTCAATAAAATGCTTTGTATGAAAATGTGCATTTGTGTTCAGGAGTGTAAAAATATGTCTTTAACAAGCAGACATTATTTGCATGTATGGTGTGCATATAATCTTATTATACCTATCAACATCGGGGTTTACTGTGTACTCCCCGATGAAAATGCAGCGGGGTTGGTTTGTAAGGGCTTGTGCATTGGTGGATGTGTGGTCCACACACCAGGGACCAGATAGATAATTGAAAGATTGACCTAAGGGATTTTCCCCATGTGGTGTTCTTTAGCTCTTCCTTCTTTATATCTCTCTTTTCCTCCTTTTTTCCCCCACATTGTCTTTCATCTCTTTCTATCTTTTGTTTGTTCTTGTTTTGGGGAAGCGCAGGCCATTCAGAGAAAAAATTCACACTGTAAAATTTCATACATAGTTTATTATGAGTTATTGCATCATCTTAAAGATGTAGCAGTAATATTGCCCTTTCTTTGTCTTGAATACATGAAATCAGGAGTTGTGATAGAGTAGTAATAGCTGTTGTACTTTTTACATTTTCCTCACTAAAAAAAACACCAGAAGAAATCTGCATACAATATGATGGAAGAACCTCTTAACTTCTTGGCATAAATAGCTGATAATTAATACCGTAATTTGCAGAACTATGACATTGATGTCGATTTCCACTGCAAATCTTATCCGTGCCCACTTTACCTGCTCTGGTCTCATATTTTAAAAAGATCAAAGCTTTCCATTGTTGCGTAGAGGTTACTGAAGTATGACTGACTGGCGTTGCTGTCCAATCATGTACGATAAATCCTTCCAGAATTGTGCTGAGTTAAAACCAACTAAATAGGTGCCAGCAGTGAGACCCCAGCAAAAACCTTGCATTAACTAGAAATCCAGCTTAAGATGTGCACAGGTTGGGGTGGGGGGGAGGAAAATCCTAGAGCTCATTATATCCCGCAAATTGTCTTTGCTAACACATATGGTAAACTTTAAAACGTACATTAAGGTTATACCCCACAACCTAAGACCGAACTATTTAGAGATTTCTCCCAAAAGTCTTGTCTTGGTCAAATAACTGCAGACTGATGGGATTTTGAGTGTGTGTTTCTGTTTGAAAATACTCGTTTGTGTGTTCTGGAAAGTAATGTGCGCATGGAATGAAAGCTTCACTTTTCACCGCAATAAAAAGTGCGCTTTTCAAAGTGCAGTCAGTCTCTTCATAATGGCTGCTAACCACTGATACCGTTTCAGTCCTGGTCACTTTTAGAGTGCTTGCAAAGACACAAAAAACCATTTTTTTTTTGTATCCAAAAGCACAGTGGATTGTCTCCAAGTGGGAACAAAGTCTGGAGCTCAACCTCTGTACACTTTCTTTCTCCGTTTGAGAGGAATATATAAAGAAACTGAGTTTAACTCCATAAAACTGCCACAGTGTTTGCCCTTGCAGACAGTTTAGCTGGGTTACAGACACACTCTTGTCCCTGAGCCAGAGGTGGCTGGCCAGAACAAACATCTCCTATTCCCCGTTAATGAAATCCTGAATAAAATTCTCCCTGCTCAGCTTGCCCCAAATCCCCACCCCCCCCCCCCCCCCCCCCCCCCCCCCCCCCCAACACAACAAACAAAAAAAAAAAAAACAAAACTCATTTA
>VUQR01010789.1:0-10719 GCA_015108515.1 Hemichromis elongatus | reverse complement strand
CACAAAACAAACCCACCCCCCCCCCCCCCCCCCCAAAAAAAAACATCAGATGCAGGTCAAAAAAAGTCCATCGTCTACACTGATATTTGCATGCTATGTTTTGCTTAAGGACCATTTGGACTTAATACTTAACAGCTGGTAACGGCGAGGTGCAGAATTGACGAAGAATAGCAGGAATGCTGGTTGTTAAAAAGAAAACACTTGAAGGCTCAGATGCTTTTTAACTCCATGATTTCTTTCCAGTAATTTAATGGTGTGAAATTAGTCAGCCACTGTGCCACCATTGTTACAGTTTCACATTACTCTGTGTTTAGGTTACCTTTTCTCCAAGTGAAGTGCTGTCTGACTTGAGATGCAAATGCATTTAGGTGAAGTGCCCCATGTTTGTGTTTTTCAACATTTCCCATAACCCCACACACCAACGATGACTCAGCCTCGGTCTCCAGAACAATAGGTGGGCAGCACTAGTAGAACTTTGAATCAATCACAGCTTGCCTGTATACTCACAGATAGCCTGAACCACCTCTCCTCGACCCACCCACCCACTGCCCTCCCCATGACCTTCTCAAAAAACACAGCCACAGGAATTCGCTGAGAGTTCAGCAACCTACCACAGCCTCTCTCCATCATCTCTTTATCTCCCACCAGGCCTGTGAGCAGAAAGTCCAAACTGCATGCCTCCTGGGATGTTTGTGCAACATGTTTATGACAGCCCAAGTGTTGTTGATGCTGCTGTTGCTGATGTTAACGAGAGAGGGAGAGGTAAAAGGCTGGAACATGCCGTCCCACTGGGAAGCAACCTTGACGACCTGATCTTCTAAAGAGGCTGAGAGAAGTAGGGAAGGATTCATATGGGAAGGACAAGGTGGTGGCTGTGGAGATTGGAAAGAGGGAAAAGCTAAAAAAAGATTTTATGAAGACTAAGTGGCAGCAGATTAAACGGGATGATAGATTTCAACAAGGTGTTGAGATTTTTATCATTTAGACAACTGAAACATTTTGATGGAAATATAAACAAAGTCTTATATCCTGCGTCTATATATTAAGTAAGCAGTCTATACATTAAACGCCTTGCTGCAGTTTCCTGTTGCACTTTTGCTTTGGCAGCAAGTTAAATAGGTCAGGCAGACTGTTTTGATTGGCTCACGCTCTGCGTTTTAATTAAAGTGAAACTCTCCGGTGTGACTGACCTCACAGTGATCATAGAAGTAGTATGATGAAACTTGCCGACACCCTGGTAAAATCTGATAACCAGTGATTTTGGCCTGAGCATGCCTTTGAACTTGGAAAGCCTTCAATTACAATAACCATGCTATGTTAGCTAAAAAGGGTATGGTTAAGTTTAGTATTACAATTATAAAACATAATGTTTGTTCTTATGTGACAGACATTAGCACAATGCTCTATGTATGGGTGCCACAGCCTGACCTCTGACCCTGGATCTGAAGGTCCGAATGATGATAATGCTATATAGAGCTGTTTAAAATGACAATAATTTGTAGACTGACAAAATCATTTTAATCATTTTGGTATGGTATACTTTGAGTATTTTGTTATTACTTTGTACACGACAGTAACGGGTTATAACAGTTTAGGTACATTACATTTACAATTTTTAATATAATAAAATTTTGGTAAATCTTTTTGCATTTGATATTTATGACAAAACATTTGAGAGAATTTTACTAAACAATGAAATAAATGCTACACATGTGCTATAGCCACAATTATAAAAATTAAAGTAATCTTCAAAATTTTATAAAGTAGATTAAAATGGGTTTCAAAAGGGCAGATAACAAAAGCCTGCACTTGGCATTTGTTTTGTTTTTTCTTGTTTTTTTGTTTGTTTTGTTTTTTACTGTGCTATGTGCTTCCTGAAGTACATTTAGAAGAACAAAGACAACAATATAGGACCATTCCCTTAAAAGTAAATACTGCCCAGGGGGTAAGCTGCCTTGGTGTGGGTTTGTGCTCTTGGAGTGCTTCCTGTTTGTACTGTGTTGATCTTGACCCCAGTGATCACTTTGACTATTTAACTGTGTATTTTCTTCTTAATGAAACCTGTAGACCATCTGTTGAATCAAGATTGCACCTCTCGTAAGGACAAAGGACAGCAGATCTTCTTTTTCTAGGAATTCAGCTGCTCGTGGAGATGGTTTTATTAAATAACCCTGCAGTGTGATTTACCCAGGCGTATCATTTACTCTCCAGACTAATCACAGGCCTAGGCTATACCTCTTGCCTACACATTCCTCAGCTTGACACTTTGAAACATGCAAGTATCCTGTATTGGATATCATTAGGCTTGTCTCCAAGAAGACTATTTATACCTGTGCACAGCATTAACTGAACTCACTGCAGTCTTCTCCACGTCCCCTAACTTACAGTAAATGTGCTATTTTTCTTTTTCTTTGTTAAAGAAAATGTAAAGCACTCTGTGTAGAGCTTTAATATTCTGCTGCACCCTGAAGCCACATCTTCCAAGGAATCAAAGCCTGCATACAATAGTTTGACAATCAAGTTACATTTATGAATTCCTGAAAAGATGATTTGTTGTTTTTTTTTCAGGCTTACTGACAGAAGCACTAGCCGAGGCTTAATTTAGCTGCTTGTGTAATATCAAAACAAGGACAGTATATTGGGTGCCATGTTTCCATTCGGATGTACTGTATTCATAAGCGCTTCCTTAAACCCTTCCGCTGCTGTGTTTAGAGGCACAGTGAGTAAGAGAGAATCTCTGTGCTGGACCCAAAAATAGCCCACATTCTTTCCTCTGTTTCAGGAAGCATCAGAAGAGGTCAGAACAACCGTCTCACTCGCTCTCCTATGTCCGCCTCTTTCCTTTGTCCCCAAATATGTTTAGCTTTACCCTTATCCTTTTTTACTTAACTCCCTCCATCAGCCTTCCCTCTTCTATAGTTTCGTTCTTTTTGTTTATCTTTCCCTCATACCATCGAAAGTTCACCCCTATGCGATGTTGTGCAATACCCTCACCCACGTCTATACTTAGTTTGTTTTCCCCCCTTCCCCTAATGTTGTTGCAGATACGTTTGATCATCACAAAGACACATCTAGACATACAAGACTGTCCAGGAGCTATTCATTGTTTACAAGTTAAAGAACTGTTGAGTTTAATGTATTCTGTTGTAATTGTTTCTCAAACAAAACAATAGAGGCGAAGTGGAGATTGGCAGATTTGGGTGGGTGGATGGGAAAAGTCTACAGAGTACAATGAAATAAGTTATTTTCCAGGAATTACTGCCATGACCAGAGTTCAGTAGGTGGAGCAACTAGATATTCCTGTGTTTTCTTTTCTTTTCTTTTCTTTCTTTCTTTCTTTCTTTTTTTTTTAGCAACCTCGATGTGGTTGATTGAAGCATCCTCTCATCTCAGACTTGTTTTTTTCAATGCAACAGATTATTGTTAAATTAAAGATTTGCTTTTTCTATATTTATTTGCCAGATGCAAGGACTAGTGTGAAATATCATTGTCATAATGAGCATAAAGATCAATGCTAGCAAGGGTGCCTAACTGTGAGACAGTTAGGCACACGACGGGTAATCATACTCCACAAAACAAGCAAATGTGTTCAATAAAACAATGCCGATACGGGCAATGTGACTCTAGACTGCATTAGAAATGTAGATGATACAGAGCTTCACTCTTGAAGTCTGCAGTAGACAGGAGTGGAGTAACAGAACTGGAAGTGGGGTCGATCTCAGCTTGTACGTGACAGAGCTGGATCTTCTGCACATAAGGGGTTAGGGATAGGGGTAGGTCAGGGATGTCAGACTCATTTTCCATTGTGGGCCACATACAGCCCACTTTCATGTCCGTTTTCCTACATGATAAAGAAATATAGTAAATTAAAGAGATCTGTCAGCATCACTCTTTGAGCTTAAGAAGTGTATAAAATTACAGAAATCTGTCATTTTATTACTTTTGTGTAAAACTTGTGAGAATACAATTAAGTCAAACTTATGGCCGCCTTCTCATTTTCCAAAGCCCTCCAATAGACAGTCGGTGTCTTGAAAAAGTAACTGAAATATTTTTACTTCATGCTAATTGCTCTGCTTTTATCTGAAATATACAAAGTCACCAGGTAGTCAGCAGCATGCACATACAACACACCAAGGTAATACTTCACGGTACGTTTGCGTTTCAGGACTCAGTTGTGCTTGAAATCTGCAAAAATCCCAGTGACTGTGTTTGCCTTGTGTGACAGTTTGTGTTGCTGCCTCTGAGCCTTTTTCCCAGTGTGAGAGCTGCTCCACTGTACTAAGTGTGTCAACAATACCAGCTGAGAGGCAGCCTTCAGTCCACACACAGCAACTGCAGACTAATCCTTAAAAGAGAGAAACTGGATGAAAGCAAGGAGGGAGGGAAGCACAGAGGTAGAAATATAGAGCAAGCATATGGCAAAGGGGAAGAATTGAGATGATAAGAGCAAGAGACGGAGCAATGGTGGAGTCGAGTTTGACAGTGAGAGAGACAGAGGAGAGGAAGTGTGGATGCTAGAGAGAGAGAGAGAGACGGAACGATTTTAATGTTTCAAAGGATTTCCCTATCACAGTCTCTGACACATTACATACACAGCTCACTATCAGCCCAACCCTGACAGCTGCACAAATTGGCTGAAAGAGGTTCCCCGGGCAAGGCCTTTGATCAGGTTTGTGTGTGTGTTGTATCAGCAACACGAGGGGAAGGGGAGATGTTTTGTACATTTGTACATACCTGGACATCTGTATACTGGGGTGAAGAAAGACTCATTCTGCTCCACATCACAGTGTAATGAAATGAATGTACAAAGATAAGGCTAACTGTGTATGTGTGTTAATAGTCTGAGTCTAATTTTGCTTCATGAGCTTGTATTGTGTTTACCATGCAGCGGTGTGCAGTGTGTTATCTTAAGCCTGTATAGCTTTTACCCCTGTGATATTTCTCCTTAAGATTTCAGCCCGGTGTCTTTTATGTGTCTGACACTCCCCATCAACCATGTGTCCGTGTTATCTTTCTGAGGTGGTTGGTAAACAAACCCATTGTTGAAAGTCTCATATCGAGTCGGTCCTCAGCACAGTTCAGGCTTTGAGGCGGTGAGGTTTCCAATATCATGATTGTAGACACCACATAGAGGAAAAAAAAAGATATGCACTTCTCAGTGGAGATTTTCTTTCCTCTAATGCTAACACATTATACTATAAACTTTTATAAAATGTCCTGAGAAAGCACACTTATGACAGACCTCACGTGAGTTGTCAGTTGTAATAATTATTTAATTTTCCGATTGATTATTTAGCTTTCTTTGTCAAAAATGGTGTAAAATGACCAAAATGTTATAGTCGTAATTTCAAAAAGGCTGAAATTCTGAAACCGTTTGTCTGTGACTCAAAAATAAAAAGGCAATTATGTCCTGTCCTGTGGCTGAAGTGGCTGATTCAAAGTTGTTGTGCCAGTATCAATATTTTTCTCAGTGAATGCTGTGTTAGGAGTAGAGGTCGGAGATATAGACTCAGTATATCACAATATTTCATGAATATTTGCATGTTTGGAGCATGAGCAGCAGAATTTAGAAATGTATTTATAAATGTAAGCAAATGAAGGGCATTTTTTCATTCTCCTCTTTCAGTGAGTTATTGCCGTTGATGATACACTACCCAATTCAAACTGTGAATCTATTGAAATGAGGACAAGTAGCAGCAGCATTCTAATTCAGCAGTAGTGATGAGCATAGCGCAAAAGTAGCCTAACTACTTTAGTTGAACCTACAGGAGCTTGGAAAGAAAATGACCATACTTCTAAAAGTTTCAAAAAGCTCCAAGAAGTCCATTCCACCATGACCTCATGACATCTTTCATTGTACGTTGTTTTTTTTTTGTTTGTTTTTTTGGTCCACTGCAGAGGACATGATGAATAGGCTGGGTCTCATGAGGTCAGGAGGGGACTCCTGGATGATACTGAAAAGATATCATCCAATTGTGATGCATCTGCAGTAATGAGTGATTAAACAAGCCAAATTCACTACCAAACCCATCATTTTTCATTCTCTAAAGTTCTTAATGGATTAAACACCTCTTTGCTAGAAATGGGAGCATTAAGAGTAGATTGCTGCTATGTTGATAAGCTGAGATGGGGGAAGAACTTAATCGTTAAAACAGATGCATTATTTTTATACTTGGGAAGCTATTTAATCAGCTCTTTAAAAGTCTGTTTTTCTAACATTTAACCATATCAGTAAATTGCATCCGTTTGCTCATCCTGTCATATGGAGTTCAGCTAGCAATGCTTAGTTGGGTCATTTTTTTAACATTTGGGTTGCACGTCAGTACCGCGTCCATTCTAGTCTTGTTGTACTCGATGTGTTTGTCCCTCAAATGGTGAAACTCATTTGTTGTTTCCATGTAACAGGAACAATTTTCTTGCATATTTTGTAAAGTACTGTGCTGTTTTGAAGGTGATTGAAATAGCTCCCTTTTTAGTAGCTGAAAATTATTCTTTCTCTGCCTGGGATTGTTTCATTCATTGCATTGGTGAATGTAAATGTGTGGCATTGCTGCAGCAACAATGACTCTTTTTGACATTATCATGTAAAAATTTGTCTGTGTTATCACGAACAATGAATGGCACAGCCCTAATTGGAAGTTATTCAGGAAAAAACATTACAGCAAATATAAGAGACACTGGTAATATAAAGTATTATTTGTCCCAGCTGTTAAACTGGAGTATTACCCAGCATAACCTTTCTTTCACCTCTGCACTTTGTTTGTGTTTGAGCTGAAGTGTACAGACTCATTGTTGGCTGCTGGTGTGAGGTGCTGGCCTGTAAATGACATAAGCGCCTTCTCCTTTTACCTCTTGCGTGTCTTCCATCCTGTTAGCGCTGTCTGTCTGAGCTGCTAGCATGCCTCCGAGTGTGGGTTAGTATTTGTGCACCAGCTGAGAGAAAATACAGGTAATGGATTAATATCAGAGCTGGCTCAGGCTCCACATTGCTCTGTGGTGACAGCCTGTCATTATCACAAACACCCGGCTCACATGCGTGCACGCACACACAAGCTCAAACAAGCTTCCTTGCAATTGTGCATACATATTCACACACAACTCCAAATACAGGATTTTCCTCTAGCATGTACACGCTTTCTTTCCTTACCCGTCTCTATCCTTTCCCTGCCTGTGTCTCATTCTCTCGTCATTACAGCACACTGTGATGCTTTGTTGTGATCATCTCAAGCTGCAGCAGCTTCTTGAACTTGTTCTATCCACTTTCCAACAGTGGAACCAACGCTGGGACTACACATCTTTGTGGTGTAGCTGTTTTCCTCCAAGGCAGCAGACGGTGTGTTTTGAATGCTGCTGTCATCTGAGCCATCTAGCTTGTTTGCTTCCTCCAAACTTAACCTAATAGTTTGCCTAAGGCAGCGGGCAGGCAGGGGTGGGTGTGCCTTCAGTGCCAGGCACTCATTAATCCTTGCACTGCTCTTCTCCCTGCCAGAAATGGTCATCTTATTAAGCCATTTAGTCAGTATTGAGCTGTGTAATTGGACAGTGGAGGCCAATAGGAAATGTTTGAGTAAGTTAAAGGTGATAAAAGGGCCATGCTTGATTTAAATGCTGGACAGCCTGTTCGGTTCACTCAAAGCACAAATTTATTAATACAAATTATAGTGGTGTTTGCTTTAATACTGTCTTTGAAAAACCTGACAGTGGCTTGATACCTCTTTGCATTACAAAAAATGTGTTTGGAATATCTTTCATTTTTCTGATCTATTTTTGCTTGCATTGCAACTAAGGTTAAACAGCCAGAAAGCAATTTGTGCTGCTTTTTAATGTTTGCTGATTTGTACACACAAACAAACCTCTTTTTCATGGAAATTACCAATGGTTTAAAACATTCCCTTATCTAAATCACTGTAGAAGGCACTTCAGCTTTACACTCCAGTCGGCGCTGAAAGGAAGTCTCTGCCTTGTCATTAAGTGCAGAACCTGATGCAAAGATTCAGCACAGCAGGCCATTGTTATTGGAGCAAGCTCCACTTGTTGGGTACCATGGACATCAAGGCCTAATTTCAGATCTCCTGCTTTCCTAGTTTTAAGTACTTCCTCTAGAATCAAGAGATGATTGGGACAGGAAAAGATGTGGATGTGAGATTGGTAGACGGAATTTATGGGAGGGGGTTGAAGCTGAGTAGCAGAATCTGGAGTTGAGTAACCTTTTTTGTTGTGTTATCAAATACGTGATTCATGTGACACCAAAAATAACAATAAAGACCTAATGTGACTTTTGCCTTTCTGCATGTTTTTCTGTCTTTGCAGCAGTCCTATGCCCCTCCCCCTCCACCCATGGCTCCACCCATGGCTCCACCCAGCCCTGGCACCACAGGAGGAGGAGGTGGAGGTCAGGGAGGAGGGCTAGTGGAACAACTTAGTAAGACCAATCTGTACATCAGAGGCCTGCCGCCTGCCACCACTGACCAGGACCTCATCAAACTCTGCCAGCCGTGAGTTCTATTTTCTTTTACTCTGTCCCTGCCTTCGCTCTGCAGATGCATTAAACATCCTCAGTACAGCTGAGTTCAGTTCATTCGTGCTCAGTTCAGTTTAGTTCAGCTGTGGTAATTAGTGCTGCGTGAGTGCGACAGGAGCTTATAATGGGTATCAACAGTTTGCTCTTGACCCCTGTGTTCCTCCTCTCTGCTTCCTCAGAGGAAAAAACACAACCCAGACGGGCCTAGCCCATCCGCCCCCTTCTGCCCTGCGTCATCTACACACACAAGGATAGATAAATAATCCTCCTGTCCATCGGTGGAGGTTTGAAACTCCTCAGTCACACGAAGATTTACTTCTCACCTGGATGAAAATGTGATTGATCAGTCATTTTAATAGTAATATAAATGAGCTGTGTGAAATGTTATTGCGTCAAATTACCAGTTCAATCTAAAATTTAATGACTTGAGCAGTATTATACAGCAGCTATATTTGATAAACATCTGCATATTTTAGTAATGGCTATATCTAGACTGATTTAGAAGATTTCAATTTGAACTGATGAAGGCATATTTTGATTTTTAGAAGCTTTGTTACGTCTGAGCAAACTCTGATCCAGTGTTTATTTGAACCCATTAGGCAGCTGTTTTCTGATCAGATTTTAGATGAGGCTTCTCATCATAGTGTCTAAACAGATTTAGGCTACGTTCACACTGCAGGTATTAATACTCAATTCCTAATTTTTTTCTGGTTGTTCACACTACAAATAAAATGTGACAGCAAACGCGCTCTAGTGTGAACGGTTCACGGCCCTCAAAGCGGCCCGCATGCGCAAAAGAAGACGTAAAAGACTGATTTAATGCAACATGACCATTCAAACAGCAGTCGCTTTCTCAAACATCTATGTATTGGATTCAGTACCACATACGAAAGTAACCTAGGTCGGATTTGCAAATATCAGATTTGTGCTGTTCACACTGTGATAACATGATCCAATATGGGTCGCATAGGGTCAAAAAAGTCGGATTTGATGCGCTTTCGCCTGCAGTGTGATCGTAGCCTTAGACTAGGTTCAATAACACACATAAAACTTTTTTTTTTTGGAAAAAACAATGAGACTTTTCAACTTGATTGTTTTTCTAAGCTTTTTTTCCTCTTTTAACAAGATCCTGTTACATTTGTTAAAAGCAAATTATTGTATTATGTTATATTATATTATAGAAATTTAAAAAAAGATAACAATTTATTTATAATTGGAATAATAATACTACACAACAGCGGCCATGATAATACTGTAGTGTACTTTTCCCTGAATCATTGCTGAGTGCAGTAACTTAAGTTGCAAAAGCAGAAACACTTGACAAGTAATAGGGCCATACTCTGGTAACTTCAATATCTATCCTTCCTTTCTATTCTTTCTTTGTGTTAAACGTTGGTCCAGCACATTTAATCCCTACAAATCCCAAATGTGGCTCAGGTGGTAGAGTGGGTAAGTCTACAAATTGGAAAGTCGTGGTTCTCTCCCTTTCTCCAGGTATCCTTGGGCGAGGTACTGAACCCCGAGTTGCCTCTATGGCTCTATAGCTCTATAGATGTACTGCTACCATTTACCATTTAAATTTTGTAACGCAAACAATTTAATTGATATTTTAATTTCTTGTTTGCCTTTTAGCTTATGTTGGTCGATAATATCAAATGTAATTAGTGAGATGTATGTTAATCATAGTGATTCCTTGTCTTAAAGCTCCGGGCTTTAAATGTTCTCAAAATCAATTTGATTGTATAGAGTTTGTGAAACAGAAAAGACGGACAAAAAATAAAATGCGAAGCCGCGTTCACATATGCACACACTGTATCTTTCCTTTCTATGTGTCAGCTGCAGTTCAAGCCTGTTGTATTTCAGCTCAGCCCTGGAGGCAGTTCTGGAGAAACAGGGTGAAAAATGGGGGCCAATAAAAGTTTCATTAGAGGCCCAGTCAGTGTGCCAAGTGGCCAGTAACATTTAGGAAAGGTCATGGCGGAGGGGAGGGGTGCATGTGCTGTTGGGCAGCATCATAGTGTTGGGTTTCTAACTTGCTCCAGCGTTGGGAAATAGATTGAGTGGCAGTTTCCTGTCAGTCGTGATATGCACACATGCGCACACAAACAGGCCTTTCTTTCATGCACAGCTGAAGTGAATAAAAGGAGGACAGTACTTACCACTGATGCACACTCTTTCAATTCAGTGTCATCCATAAT
>VUQR01010788.1:23523-35306 GCA_015108515.1 Hemichromis elongatus | reverse complement strand
TATATATATATATATAGATAGATAGATAGATAGATAGATAGATAGATATAGAGATATATATAGATATCTATATATAGAGATATAGATAGATATAGATAGATATAGATATTAAATGTATATGAAATGATATCACGATGAAACCAGGATGGTTTAGATAAAATGCACATTGCTAGCTGCAAATTAGTTCAAAGTTGTTTGTAAACACAAAGGGAGAAGACTAACCTTGCAAGTGCAGTGACCACCAGTCCTACCATTTCCACAGCAAAACTTGTGGTGATCTGTTGATTGACTTTAGGTAGTTAGCTAATATTGGCTTACTTTGGCTATGACAATAGAACATTTCTGTTTATTGACCGAACCAGACTGAAAATACAAAGAATTGTTTGTGCCTTTGTACACTTTAATCCTGGCAGGAGTGTAAGGGTAGGAATTCTCCACATGATATCAGTTAACTTTGCCAAAGAGGAACTCTGGCAGGGACTCTGTCTGGCTGATTTTGCTGACTGAAACGCAGCAGCTGCCATCACACATGCCCAAAATTTGCAGTTTGTTTACATTTTTTTTTTTCCTCTTTCGTTTTAATGATGATCTAAATATTTGTGGCTTGAATCAGATGGGAAATTTACAAGCCTGAGCTACAGTTCTACTAAATATCCGGTGTTTCCCAACATTTTGGAACTGGAGTTTTGTCCTCTAGGACTCTGTGCCAATCATGAGACTGAAAACTATGAATCATATCCTCTGCTGGATTAGCTACAGTAAATGTTGGCTCAATTTTTGTAATGGTTAAAGTCAATAAAAATGACACCAACAGCTGGCTAACCTGCAGGGAGAATCATTTGTTAGATATTTTGTAATGCTTGGTTAATTGAGGCTGTGAAGGGCTGCATTAAATCTCGCTGAATTCAAACCGAGTATACAGAATAATAGCAAGACCACTTACTTACAGTCACACCAGTTATACAAAAATCCAATTTTTCTGAGGTAAAAATTGAAAAATCCTCACCTCTGTAGCACTACTAATGCTGTGAAGGTGAGGCAAGGAGGACCAGTATAGCTGGCCTAAACTCATTGTGGTTACAGCTATTGTGGTAAGCATTAGAAGAAGAATCCAGTTTGTGGTATTTCTTTCATGGAGCACTCAGAAATACAAAGATGATTGTGGGTGGCATGCATTGTGTATGTGGGTGTATTTATTAACAGCAGAATATAAATAATGGAGCACAAGTGTTTTGTTATTAAAGTGCCATTTAATAGCTTAATAGCTTTTGTTAAAGGCTTTCTTTGAATCCATTCAGTATTGTTTCTTTCCATGCCTTGTTTTTGCCCCCATTTTTAGCTTTCCCAGATTTAGCTCCATTTCATCCTCTAATCCTTCTGTTTTGTTAGTGACACTAGGAGAACAGCCTGGGCTGCGTGGCTCAGCCCTCCCTGTCAAAGCCTATAACATCGCTCACCAGGATCAGGTTATTGCCTGAGCTCTGTGTATCTTTATATTGAATTGCTTCTGATAGGAGGTTCCCGTGTCAATATGCGCGTGTGCGTGTGACTGTCTTCGTGTGCATATGCGTCTGTGTACATTGACTGTACATAATTCAGGTGGCTTCACAGAAGTCAGTGAGACGCACACGAGTGAATACAACAATTGTCTTTTCTGACCTCAAATTTCAATATTATCCCTTGGTGTCTTTTTCACCCTCCCACTGCCATATTAGCTGCTTTGCTCTCTATGCGTCCATCACCACAGTGAGATGATAGATGGGGCAGTGGAGACGGTGAATGTTAAAGTTTGTGGGCCATGGACAGACAGCTCGGCATGAATATCAGTGGCACGGAGTAAGTGCCGGGAATTGGATGAGCCAGAGCAAGAGAGGCGTCAGCACTTTCCCTCCCATGCATTTTCACTCAGCCAGATTGAGTCTTATTATCTGACCCTTCTCTTCTTCCCTCAGTGACCTAATAATATTGTTTCAGCGATCCTGTCCAGCCTCTGACCTCATGACTTCACACAGGAATCTGTTAGATGAAGAGCTCCACTTCTCCAAAGATGCCTAGTGGGTTTTAGATTTCTGCTGCTTCCTTGGCTGTGGTGTAATGTAATATATAAAGCACCACAGCAGCAACATGGTGGTATCTATTTCAATTTTCCATCTAAAAGTTATTGCAATTGAATTCCTATAATATAAATGCATTTTAGTCAGACTGAGATTTTATCTTATATACACCTTCTCCCTCTTGCTCTGTAAGCATCCTACCTAGAAAAAGTACTGTGTAACATCTCATCAATTAGGCCTCTTTGATTGGTCAACAGTGTCTGTATTTTGTTATTACCAGTGGAATCAAAGTCACAACGTCAGGGAGTTAGCATGGTTATGCTAAAGCTTGTTAGGCAGCTGAGGTAAATGGAGGAGATTTGGGAATTAATCCCTTCCCAATCTGGACACTGCAGCTGGTATTCTCAAGCCTCTCCATCCATCCCGTCACATACACGCACATTTGAACATACACACATGCCAAGTTCTGAACTCCATATCAGTGCCAACATGAATAGGGACACAGGGATGGGGATTGAAGGAGGGCAGCAAAGAGTGTACTGGTGTGTTTAATTGGGTTTTTCCAAATCTGTCTTAACCCTGATACATGCCCGTCCACATGCTCTAGCATTGCTTGGTCTACAGGTTCACCAAAGCACAGCAACATGAGAGAGAATGCTTTGCAAACTTGCCAGCAGGGAGACAAGGTTCATGTCTCTATTCAGACGTCATCATAAAAGACTTCTGGAGAAAGTGCTGCTGAAGGGGTTTAAGCAACTATCGCTGTCAGACTTTTGAAAGTCCTCTTATCTCTGTTTGCTGCTGTTGTTTTAGTGATGCCTATAATTGTCATTTCTGGTTTGTGGAGTGCATGCTCTCAGTCTGCTATTGCCTGTTAAATCTCCTTCTTGTGGTCGACTAGAAGCCAGATTGGCCGAGGGGGGGAAAAAAAAAACATGTTGACCTTGTCTGCAGATTTAGAGCACAGAATCATCACTGATATGGCAGCTGTACTGTGGCAGGCAACAGAAGCTAGGCCTCCAATCAGATCATCAGGTCAGATGGTTGTAGTTAATGCAGAGTGTGAATGTAGAACTGTCCAACTCAGACAAGAAAAAAGACAACTTGAGGGCCATTTTTGTCAGATTCCTCAGAAGTCTTGAAGAGTTACTGAAGCCTCTCTTTATTTAATTAACCGCTTCTCTTGAACACTGGACACTGAACCGGTTAAACCCTCTTACTGGTGGGGATCGCATTGTGAGCATTTAATCTCTCTTACCCACTGGCTCCATGTTGCATATTCATTTTGTAATAAACCTTTAAAACAGACAGAATTTGAGCAGCCACCACCACACAAATGCTACACACGCCTAACGGGCAGCACAAAATCTCCAACACACCAAAATATCACATGCAGCCAGACTTCTACTTTGCCGTCTCTGAATCAATCTCCTGGACATGACCCTATCTTTCCTTTTTCCACATATTGTGTTGCTTTTCACCGTAGTGCTTATTGCTTTCTTTGATTAATCTTCCTCCTAGCTTTCCCTGACGCACTGGTCTGAGTCAGTAGACTTCCTGTTGGTTTTCAAAACAACTCTTCATGTCAGCCTTCCTTCCGCCCATCTCCCCCCTTCCTCTGCACCTCTCTCGTCTTCTATTCATCACTCCACAGCCCATTTTACAGTATCTTTCGGCCTCCTTCCTCCATCCGTTTCTCCCGCTCCATTACCTTGCTCGTTCATGTCCCCTTCATCTCCCCCTCTGCCTGTCCGACTCCCTGACATGAATTCTTTTTGCCCCCTTACTGTATTTCCCTTCTCTTCCGTGCATTCCCCTCCTCTCACCATTCATCTTCAGGTCCTCTGTCCATCTCCCTCCCTCCCTCACTACCTCTCTGTCAGGCCCCAGCTCCCTCCCTCCCCTTTCTTCGTCTGGCGGTAGAGCTGCTCCAATCTTGCTGACAGTGCTGTTTGTGTGAACTGAGTTCTGAGCTTCACAGCCCCCTCGCCTCCCATTGCTCCCCCGCCTCCTCACCACCCTCTCCACCTCACACTCCACCTCCTCCGCTCCTTTTCCTCCTGCCTCCCACCTAACAGACCCCTCCAGGCGGGGGAATTAACCTTCTAGCCCTGGGCTGCTGGGCTTAATGACTGTCTGTGGGGCCAGCATCAAATACACAAGCCAGCTGCTAACATCTGGGCCACACACACACACACCCACCTCCATGACCTACACACAAACACAGAGACATATGCAGTACACACAGCATACTGTGCAGCATAACATAAGGCTACAGTTGCCAAATTTAAAGAACACTTCTGTATTATGTGCTGCCACGTATGTGGAAGTCTTTGCACTGTTCTCAATGACAGTGGCTGGATTGTCATCACTGCATGACTGACCTATGCTGCAATAAAAAATGCAGCCGTGTAACTGCTTCTGTGGTTATACTGAGCAAATGGCTGGTACATGCATTCACAGGACATGTGTGGACTATCAGCAGATCAAATGAAAAATACATGCACATGGAAAATCAACATGACCTTCAAGTTGCCTTACTACAAGAGCTTTTAGTATGTTCCACTGAGCAAATGGTGGTGTTCTCCAGTGACCATTCAGTTGGAAGTATATAATTGACAAAAGGAGTGGGTGGGGGTGAAGGGGCAAGAGTCAGAAAAAAAAAAATCAAAAGTAAAAATAAAATAAAGAAAAATAAATCTGTGTTTAAAGTGAGTTCTCCAGCCCGTCTCTGTCTCCATTTCTGCAATAGAGCAGATCAGCCTGGGAGTATTGAATACAGGAAATACAGCCGTGTGGATAGTCTCTATTCCATTCATTATGTATGAGCATAAATGTTACAAACTAGCAGTTGTAAAGACATCCATGTTGCATCTGGATCATTGAAGGTTGCTCTGCTCCTTTCAACCCATGCACACTGTAATGCTAAATAATGGGAACCATGAAAGCTCCAGAGAAAAGCAGAGTAAAAAGAAGCTACATCCATGCGCCTAAGATTTCTGTCTGACTGCAGCTTTATCAAGCTGTTATAACTTCACCGCATTTATTCATTCAATAAACCTGAGGGCCTTCAACATTACAAGTGGTCAGTTGTCATTGTGTAGCTTTAAACGTAGAAAAGTGTTAGAATTACTAAGCCAGCTGTAACTTTGTTATTGCTTTTTTTGACATTTATTTCACTGCTGACTTGACCCCCTTCGAAGCACCTCCATCAACACTTCTCATACACAACTCCCTTCATTCTTCACTCTGCGCTATTGCTTCTCTCCCTCTCTTTATCTGTTTGCCTCTGTCTTAGACTAAGGAGTGAGAGATGGGGGAGTCCCATCGGCATTCTTTAACATCTCCTAGGCTCACTTGTGTTCAGAGAGTCATCTGTAGATCAGGAAGACAAAAAGACGCTCCCGAGCCTTTGCGTCACTCAACAGGTAAGCACGGCTTCCTTTCTCTCATGCAAATTCGCACACCTATTCAAAAGGTTCTTGGCTTTTTTAAGAAGGAGGTACGCCCTCTCTGTGTGTCTGTGTGCTTGCCTCACTCTTTTTTTCCTGTGTACCCTAGGCAGGCAGATGTGCCTGAGTTGGTGAGGGTTGAAAGGAGGCTTTGCCTCTCTGTCTCTCAACTTTTTCCTGGGGAGAGCAGGTGTGTCAGTTTGTGTAACGAAGTCAGTGTAATCCAGTAAACTCAAACACTTTGAGCCAAAGGGACCGGCAACAAAGAAAGTGTTTACTTGAGTGCTTTGAAATTGGACTGGGCGTATGTGTTGGCCAAGCTGATATGATTTAGCTTGTCTGCTCTAATCAGAGTGCTTATAAAATGCCATGTTTAAATGAGAAATCGAGGATTTAGATGTAATTAGATTCTGTTGATAATCTAATCTGCATCTTTTAGAAGCCCTCTTTATCAGCAACTCAGAGCTGAAGCAGTAATAGTTCACAAGACAGCCTCTATAAGCTACAGTAATTGTACCCACAGGCAGTTGGTGAGGTTGGTAAGAGTTTAGGTTGGCATTAAGATGTATGACCACATGTGAAATGGATGGCTGCGTGGAGGTTGAAACTTCATTTTCTGCGCATTGGCTGATTTCATGGGGTTTTATGTTAAATTGGTCTAGGATTGAGTGTATTGAGTCGTTTGATGATGTTATGAAAGATGCCATTAAAAATCTACCTGTCGGGGTCACGCTGAATAGTTCAGCTACCTCTAATGTCCTTGCGGGGAGAGTGGCAGCGTTGTCTCTAAAAGCGAATCAAATTTCAAATCAAACTTTCTAATTTGCATTTGTAAGAAGCTAGTGAAGAACAAGGTCAAAAAGAGAGAAAAAAACTAAACCAATTGAGTGTTGCTGTAGTAAAATATGTCTCTTTCTTATAGTCGAAGACAAATTAAATTGCCATTCAGTCTGGTATTTATCTAATGCCACATTTTGAATGACACGTTACAGTTATTCTGCAAATGCTACACCATCGCACTTTTTTTTTTTCCAAACAAAGGAAATAAACATGTATCATTTAATGAGCATTCTTGCGACTGGCTGTATTTTTAAGGCAATTAAGGTGGTTGTTTGACTAGGTAATGGGAATGTGGGGAGGTCAGCCAGGCTGTGTCTGCTTTCATTAAGAATCCCAATGAAACTGGTGACTCACGAGGCCAACAGCAACCGCTCTGTGCTGCACAAACATTTCTCCTCCTCACAGGAAATGGTTGATGTTTGAGGCCTAAATCCCAACGGTAGAGATGAGATTTTGGCATTTCTAATTGTATGGTGACAAATGAAGGGAATCCAGTTCTTCTTATCGAGAGACGGAAAATGCTAAATTGCCATCCACATGAGGACAAAATGTGAAGAAGAAGCCGGGAAATTATTGTCTTTGTGTTTACCTACACGAGGCAGAGATAAAGAGAAGAAGGGCATTTTTAACCTCAGAAAGATTTTCTATTAATTGAAGAGGGAAATAATTGCCCTTGTGTGTTCAAAGAGTATACTTGGGGCTCTGAAATACACCAATGTTTTGAGAGCGAAAAAATAATTAAGTGTGAGTTAATTCTTATCAAAGCCTGTTGGAGTGCAACTAATCGACTCAGGGAAGATGCGTCAAAAAGCTATTGCCTCCAATTCATTTTGTCTGTTCAGATGAGAAAATGTTTAGTTTTCAATTAAGTAAATCACTATTATTTGTTCCACTCCTGCAGCAGATACATTGAAGTGATTACATACTGATTTAAAATCCACAGAGCTCTCTTCCAGGTCAAATAACTCAAGTCTGTATCCACAATATTGAATGTTATTGGCTTGGAACCACAGCACTGCCTATGCCATTAATTTCTAAAATGTTCCTTTGTCACCATTCACAACAGGAGCATGCCACGATGCAGAAAGTAGACAACATTTTCATACTTATTTATCTGGAGAAAATATCCAAATGCACACTCTAATTGACATACAAATTGACTCTCTTAATGGACTGCGCCAATACAAGTGTTAACCAGAACACTCTGTATGTCCTCTTTCTGACTCACAGCAATATTCAGAAGTCCTGAGCTAACCCTCATCACCTCCACCAAGGAGGTTATGTTTGCGGTAACATTTACATCCGTGTCATTCTCTCTGGAAAGTCAAAAAGTTTTGAAATGTTTCTCATAAAATCCATTAAAATCTAGCTTACATCTACCAAGGTCTGCAAGGCCACCTTAATGGTTTATTGGTCAAAAACTGACAAAAAGCCTTATGACTTAGAAACTATAATTTTTGCAAGTGTGGTGTGTATTCAACATATACAGTCAATATATATAAAAAATGTATTCTATGTTTCTTACTACCATTGTGTGTATTGCAGGCATATAGGTACACAGGGATTCATATATGGGGCATCATAATATCCCTTTCCTTTGGATCTTTGACCTTTTCCTCAGGGTCCACTAAGGTCAAACTTTCATAAAATGTATTTTTAAAATTCTAGAGCCTTCGTTTGAATTGGCAGCATTTTGGAATTGATATACTGGTATATGAGGATTTTTAAATATCACATTATATATCATGTTGTCTTTAACCTCTGATCTGATCTCATACTTTTAACATCTGCCCTTCTTTCAAGGTTTCCCCAAAATGCATGATATCCTTAAAGAAAACATTGTCAAGACAAAGAGAATGAGCAGCCTAGTTAGTTAGAATTTTACTGTTGTATAATATATAATAAGCTCAAGTTTTTGATGTCCATTTATTTATAAATCAATACTCACTATCATTACCTAATTCTACATAATGATTGTCTAATTAGAGTAAACATGCTACCTTTATCATAATTGTACTGCCCTACAAATTTCTTAGGTTTAAAAAGAACAAAGAATACAAAATGAATATATACAACATGCAACACTATTGCCTTAAAAGTAAATACTGCTCAGAGAGTGAGTGCCTTGGTGGATATTTCCCATCTCTAAGTCTTCCTTGTGTCTTTATACATTTCTAGGAAATGGAAAATACGTGCAGAGATTTTTTTTTAATTGAAATATGTAAAAAATACAAATAGAAATATAATATATAAAGCAAAAAACATCATTGTATCATTGTAACAAGATTGAAAGTCAACATTTAATAGGGCCACCTTTGTATGCCCATCTTTAACACATCTTTTAGTCATATTTCTTTTAGTCTCCACAAATAGTTCTTCAGACTTATTGAAGGTCATTCAAAGCTCATCTTTAGATGTTGGCTACCTTTTGTTCCACTCTCTGTTGTGTATCAATGTGCCTTTTTCTATCCAGGTATGCATTTACTGCATTGGCAGTGTGGCACTGTTAGCAATCAGATTTTTTACAGACGGTATTGCACGGTGGATCAAAATCTGACGGCACTTTTCTGTCTTCATGATTTCATAATTTTTGACAAAATCCCCAATAACACTGGTTAGTCTTAAACTCTGACAGAGCCTCCACCACGTTTTACAGATAGCTATAGACCCTCTCTCCTGACATTTTCTGTATATTTTGAAAAGAATTTAAACTAGAAATTTCAGATTTGGATTCATCATTTCATCAGACCTGTTGACACTGATTTTCAGTCCAGTTCTTGTGTAATTTGGCATACTTCAGCCTTTTCTTCCTGTTTACTTACTTCTTGGGATCCACCCTTCCATTCAGGCCATTTCTGATAAGACTTCAGTGTACAGGAAACTAATCAATAAAAGAGCCAGATGTACCTCTTGGGTCCTTTGTTTTCCTATTTCTTAAGAACATGACTTTAAGATACAGTTGATAGTTGGTTTTTTTTGTTTCTTACATCTACATTATTTTTTGTCCTCCAGCTCTCCATTTTCTTCAGATAAAGGATTCAAATTAGGGATAATCTACACACCATGCCAAGACATGCCAAGTTTTTGGCTCATAGCCTTTTGGGAATCGCCTTGTTGGTGCAAAAATAAAATTTGATGTCTGTTTTGTCATTGGCATTTTTCATAGTTTTAATTAAAAAAATGTGAACTAATTTTGAAACAGGTACCAGAACTGGACTGACAATGAGCAAAGCAGTGGCCAACATCCAGAGAGAAACATCTTCAGAAAGCCTGAAGAACGGTCGCCGAAGACCATTTTAAAAATTACAAGAATGTCTGGCTCCTTGGCAGAAATACAGAAATCAGGGGTCTCTTAAGATTTTTGCACTGTTCTGTATCAAGCACTTTATGCATAAAGCTATACGGAGATTTCACAAATAAAATCATTTTATAAGGTAAGGCATGCTAGTATGCTATATAACTCAAGTAACAGTGATTTAAGAGACCAGTATGTTGTATTTAATACAACTTCTAAATTTATATGAGTGAAATTTAGATCACTACTAAGGACGTTTGTTCCATGTGTTTTGTGCTTCCCATGTATACACTGGTTTCCACAGGCTAAGTTTAAAAATCAGTTCTCAGAGGCTGAGAGAAAGGCCCTTTATCTTCCATTCTTTGCTCCCAGAGCTGATTCTTTAAGAAAAGCCAGGAGAGATGCTGCAAAGACCACGGAGGTCTTTAGTGCAACTAATCACAAATATGTGTATGCCCCTAAGGGAACTGTGCACACTTTCATACTCATCACAAGACTAACTCTAGCTCAACTAACTATGCTGCTCAAAGAAAATGTTCCAACGCATTTTCTTATTTGAAACGCACTGAAAAGAGTGTATCCTCACGAAAACGTTTTTACTCCATTAAACGCCTTTAAAATTAGAACCAGACTCTCAAATGTTGTTAAATGCCTTAAGCTCCACTTTAATGGAACAACAACAATTCATTGATTAACTGAATGATTGGTTGGAAGTCTGCAGAGATAGTTGTAAACGTGCTTGATTGTTACACAAAATGAATGATTGATTAAATAATAAATAGTATGTCAGTAGATCAAATCATGTCAATACATAATTGACAAAATATCACTAAATGTGGAAAGAAAAATAATCATTCTCATCCTGTCTTTGTAACCTAATGTCTGCCTGTATATGGATCTGTATATGTCATTTGTGATTTTTTTTTTAATGGTTGTTCCAGGGTTGTTGAAGGTCAGGTGTCAGCGGTGAAATGGACTTCTTGTCAGCCTGGATTGTGTCTCCTGCAGTCCTACCCTTTCTCTGTTTTATCTTGGGTAAGAGAATCAAATGTCACTGTGGAGTTATTACAGTAACTGTGGCCTTTCCAAGTCCCTTCTGTGTTCTGGCTCGTCAACAGAGCACTGGGAACCGTGACTTTTTTGAGGTCTTAATTTTCACTGAAACAGAATAACGTCTGTGATACATTCAGGTTGCCTTCTCAACCTGGCTCAAATAAAAGTTTACAGTAAGTAAAGCACTGTGCAACCTTATACTTACGCTCATCTCTTCATCTTACACCATGAAAATCTTGCCTTAATTTCCATGTTTTCTGCAGCAATAGTGGCTTTACGGTGGGTCTTATATAGTGCTGTAAGAAGGTATTGGGCTTTTCCTGATTTCTTATTGTTTTCCATATCTGTCATACTCATTTTAGATAATCAAACTAATTTCCATGTTGGACAAAGATAAACCGCAGTTTTAATTGAAGATTTTCATTTCATTTCATTTACGAAAAAAGCCATCCATACCAACTAGTTTTCAGCAGGCCTGATTACTATCAGACCTGCTGAATCCAGAAATCATTTAAACAGAACCTGTCTGGCGAAGTGAAGTTTTAAATCTCAAAGAGCAACACAAATTGCCACAACCTTAAGAAAATGACGAGAAACAAACTCATTGACATCAATTGGTCTGGAAAAGGTTTCAAAGCCATTTCTAAGGCTTTGGGACTCCAGCAAACTACGGTTTGGAGCTATTATCCGCAAATCAAGAAAACCCGGAACAGTAGTGAAACTCTACAAAAATGACTCCCAGAGTGCACTGACGAGTCATCCAGAAGGTCACAAAAGAACCCAGAATGGCATCTAAGGAACTGCAGATCACATTTGGCTCAGTTAGGGTCAGAGTTCATGATTCAACAGCAAGAAAGGGGCTGAACAAAAATGGCATCCAGAGCAGAGTTCCAGGGTAAAAACCACTGCTGACCAAAAAGAACACAAAAGCTTGTCTCGTATTTGCCAGAAAAAAAAAACAAAAACATCTTCATGATCTCCCAGACTTTTGAAATCATCATTTAAAAACTGCATTTTGTATTGGCTTGTCTTTTTTAATATTAAAATTTGTTTGATCTAAAAAAAAAAAGGGGGGGGGGGTGTTTTTAC
>VUQR01010788.1:12981-23012 GCA_015108515.1 Hemichromis elongatus | reverse complement strand
AAAGGCAAATGGAAAGAAAAAGATGATAATGAAAGAGGGGATTAACAAGAGCAAGAGAGGAGATAACTAGTCGGGCCTGTTGCTGAATACACACAATATATATATATATATATATATTTTTTTTTTTTTTTTTTTTTTTTTTTTTTTTTTTTTTTGTTTTTTTGTTTTTTTTTTTTTTTTCTTTTTTTTTCCCCTTTTTTTTTTTTACTCATCAAGTACTTTATAAAGAAAGTAAATAACACCAAGTTAATCTTCAATGGTTGATTCTGTTCATCTGGACATTTTTTTCAGTGGCATTTTACTTACCTGGATGATTGAGAATGCATCAAGACGTTTTAACACCAAGTTAATGTCACATCATGTTTCCATGGTGACAAACGACTTCCACTTCATGGAATTTACCAAACATAATTAAAGAATAGAGATATAGAATAGAGATATATGAGGTGCATCTGTCACCTAAACAAGAAATATTGTTTCTCGTCAACAGCAAACAATAACTTTAACTTACAACGTTAAAATATGTATGAAAATGTGGGTTAAGAGTCAAATTGCGCACTTGTAAACATCTATGTGACAAAGTGGATGAGCAGTTGCACTCTTTAGTTGTCTCATACTGTATGTATTAACTTTCTCAAGCACATTATTCTCTATATATGTTTATTTGCTGTGATTTGCTATTGCCAAAGTAAAATTGCCAAGTTTGTTTGTACAACCATTATGTTGCAGCCAAAATCAGACATTCAGCAGATTAAGGCAAATAGTCAGTCATATGTTGCTTTATATTTTATTAACTCATTTATATTCTTCCATTCTTTCTTTGTTCTGAGTCTCCATATAGGTCAGGTGTGGGAAAGCCCCTCCAGCATTTACTGACTTTTAAGGTGCTGATGATGTCATGTCTGACATCACCAGGTTAATCCAAAAAGAGGGGAGTTTTTTTGCACAGGAATGTTCCCTTTTGTTGGGTTTTGGCACTATGAAGTGATTTGTCAGAATAGTTTTCTTATTTAGAGCCGTTTAGCTGTGTAAATGAGTTAATGAGGAGAGTAGAGTTCTCAGCCATTTGTGTTGAGTTGTAGGTTTCTCAGCTTAACCTACTGGCTAGACTAACTGAAGCTGAATTGACAGGTGGGCTGTGTTGCCCAGTTCGTGTGCTCTTTGTTTTCTAATTTGGTAGAATGAATGTAAGTTAATTTGGGTATTTTATTCAAGTATTGAAATCATATTTCCTGATATATGAGATTCCAAGTCTTACCTGGAATCTCATATTTGTAAAATTACTTACTGGTCAGTTAAATAAAATAGCCCAAACCTTTAGTAAGATGGTCAAAAGCTTTAAAAAGAAAAAAAAAAAGAAAAAAGCTGGACAAGGTCAGTAACAAGGTTACAGAGAATCCTGTTAGAAGCAAGTTAATTGTTTTGGCTTTACATCTTAAAGCATATTGTTTTTGTTTCAGAAAAAATTTCCATGCACTACCTTCCAAGCACCACTAGCGATTAGCAAACATTACACCAAATAGGAGCTAAATATTTCCTTCAAGAGGAGAAGGAGGAGAATAAAAAAGCATAAATACCTGTCTGTCAGAATACAAGAAACACAACTGCACGTGAATACAAGCGTCGTTTTACATCAGCTGAATGGGTAAAGGACAAATGCTGGCTGGTGAGAATTGTTTTTACAGCTGTTTTGCAACAGATGGTAAAAAAAACAACTTAACTGAACTCTTAACTTCAGGGACCAGGACGTCAGCGACCAGCACGTGTTAGTGTTTTGGATGCTAGTTTGTCACCTGATGCTAGCTAGTTTGGTTACCAAGCTAAACTCATAAATTGTATAGATATATTATTAACATTAAGCAAGAGATTAATTAAATATTTGAATTTTACTCACCAATGCAGAAGCAGAAATGATAATATTGGTCACATAATCCATTAAAAATCCTCCAAAAAAAAAAAAAAACAGCAGCACATGTACACAGTAAAGAGTTACCATGAAATAGTGGATGAAGCCTAAAAGACAACTTTTTTCTTCAGCTGCCTGTCTCAAGATAACTGTCAGTCAATTATCTTGGTGGATGCATTAGCAAAATAAAAATAATGAAACCTATCCATAGGCACCAAAACCTTTTTTTGTCTGTGTATTTATATACCAGGGTGTAAGCGTGATTTTTAAAGATGCAAAGTTGGACATTTTAAAAGTGATGAGCATCATGTTGCACAAGAGGCGATGGTGTCTTTTTTTTTTTTGCTCTGGAGGTTGCCTCTTGGATAATGACAACTGCTAATAAGTCACCATAGGTATATATAAATGTTATTTATAAGAGAAAGGCCAAAGACAGTTTGGTGAGTGCTGGCAGGATACAACAAACATGCTTGCTGTTGAGGTATTAACCTCTTGTGCTTTGGTGATAATACTCTTCTTTATGTGTGACATGCTAAGGTGCAATATCAAGTCCACAAGAAGAAGATTTAACCCATCTCTGCAATGCCACAGAAACATCCAAAGTTTGCTAAGTTTAGCAAACACTACTCACTTTAAGTAGGTTAAAGCCTTAGTGGTTTGGAGATAGAGCAGGTCATCCATGCCAAAGTGTCCTTGATACAGACCACAAAAACTGCCCCCGAAGTGTCTATGCAGTGTGTATGTGCCTGTGATGGATAAACAGCTGCACCTATATTGTAAAAAAAGCAGTATTCAAATAGTACTGTAAAGCTCTATGTGTGGTCCATTAAACTGGTTTGACTTAACGATTATAAATTCAACTCACTTTAGGACATGGAAATGAAATTGTATTGCTGCATTTTGATATTTCTATTTCTCAGTAAAATCCGGTGTGGAAGTATTTTAGTAGGCACTGTAGATCATTATTGACTATTCATTTATGTAAACTGTATGCAAATTTGCTTCTGTGTTTGGCTGTTTGTATGCATCCTCTGTAATGGCCAATCTTGCCCTTCATATTTGACGTGAGGTGACTGGTTCAGCCTTGATCTGAGAGCTCTGCCTCTCACTCATGTTGTCAGATGCAACAGAGCATGCACATCACAAACAACTTGGCCATTGCTTCAATGAAGGTCAAGATTTAAACAGCCCAATGGAATCAGGCCGGGTTCTCTGTGGGGCATTGTTTAAACAGACTTATGCTCAGATATTAAACGCTAATTGGAGTATGCACTTGCATTTAGCTTTTTGAACTGAATTTATTCATAAACTATTGTGTATAATATATAATCTTAGCCCCAGTGTAAAAGCCTAGTGGGTGGTCTACTTTAACACAACCTTCCTAACTCAAGTGCACTGCGCCATAGGCTGTCACCTCAGAGCTTGGCTGAAGGATGGTGAACACCAACTATGACAAACAAGGGGGATTAAAGTGATAATCATTACTCTTCCCAGGAGGAATTAGCTAGTGGGACATCGACATTGAGGAAAAACCACAGGTGAACAAGGTCTCTGATGCCCCATGTTATTTTCCTCTTCCCAATACCCTATCTGCATGGCCGAGGGGGGATTTAATTTGCAGTAATTACTTTATTGACTCATTTTCAGGGCCGTATCACTGCAGTTTCCCATCAATAAAACATATGCCAAGATGAATAATGTGGCCAGGCACAATGGGATGCCTTCTCAAACAAAAAGACCACAGGACTGCTCTCCTGCTGTGCATGTTTTTGTCATGCTCCTTCTGCTCATTTTATTTCCTTCATCACACTCCTCACACATACTCAGCTCTTATTCTTTTCCATCTCTTTTCATAAAATCCCAATATCCCTTTCTCCCTTTCGTGTTTCCTTTCCAATGCGCCTGCTTCTCCCTTTTTTTTTTTTTTTTTTTTTCTTTTTTTTCTTTTTTTTTTTTTTTTTATGTTTCCAGGCACACAGGCCCAGCAGGCCTTTAGGACTGAGCCCAAGAATCTAACTGTGCGGATGGGAGCCACAGCTGTGTTGAGGTGTGAGGTGTTGCGAGCCTCGGGGACTGTGCAGTGGGCCAAAGATGGCTTCCTCCTGGGACCTGAGAGAAGCCTGCCAGGCTTTCCACGCTACAGCATGATTGGAAACCCCGAGAGAGGTAAGCCGGGATACTCACGGAATATGGTCTATGGCCTATTGAGCTTTGATGGACCTATTAAAGCTAAATAAACATGGATAATAACTGAACCTCAAGAGACACCAAAATTAGTAAACCTAAACCTTGTTTTTCAAAGAGTAAAAAATCTCGCAGAATCCATCAGAGAACTGTGTATTTGTGTAAACGGCACTTTAACCTATGATTTCCCAAAGATAGTAGCACAATTTGAATCCCGTGTGCTCCTTTATTTTGTTGTGACATATAATTTATAGGGTTTAATTATGAAATGCTGCTGTCATGTCAAGCTGCCTCCAGCGGTACGACTTCAAGGGGGCTTCTCTAAAAGTAAATGAGATGAGGTTGTTGTTATGGCTTCGATGCTCCAATAAGCATGGCTGTTACAGGAACCTTATGGCTATTATAAAGGATCATCTGGGGCTGGGGAGGTGATGTGATTGTCAACAGCCTCTCGCACAACCCCCTTATCCTGTCACTTGCACATGCAGATTAAAAAAAAAGAAAAAAGAAATTAAAGCAACAGAGTGCCAGATGATCTGTGAAATGTGGCAGAGAATATAGTGTGTTGCAGAATCTGCACCACAGTCTATAAAAAGTAATAGCCAATTAGAAGGCAATCCTGAGTAAGAGAAGAGCATCTGTTCCTGATCAGCCCACAACTAGACAAGCTGCACTTCACTGTTGCACAGTGTGAGAGACCACCAATGACACATAAACACTAAGGGATGCAACGATGCACATTCTCGTGTGCACCCTTATTCATGGCTAGAGTTTACATAAATAGACGTTGAGAGCAGTAAAATATTTTCTGTTGATTACTGTCAGTGAGAAAATTATTCATCTCGATAGACACATGGTTAGAAAATCTTGCCACCTTTTATACCCACAGCAATGAAAAAAGAAGTTGTGCACAATGAATGTAAGGACCACAAACACACACACAAGGTGTCAAACACTCATAGGCTCAGTCATAAATAAAATACCCATCAGTGCAGGTACCCTTTCTAGGAAAAGAAAGTGCAGACTGATGTATGCAATCACTTTACACTGCACAGAACGAGCAAAATCATTTAAGATGACACTTGACTGCACTTTATACTCCACCAGTTTTCACTGATTGTCATCAGTGATGTTTATTGATGCTTAAAAAGACTGAAATCACATATTCACACACACAAGAGAGGCTGACATTGATTTCAGCATGCACTTACAGTAAATGTAGCGCCCTTAGTTTCCCCGAGCTAACGTAGTAATGTAAATGTGCACTGACAAGAGCCTATGTGCACCAACTCTCAGTTTAAAGACAGAAACTTAAAAATAAAACAGCTTGATTTAAGGCACCAAAGCATTAGGTATGTCTTTCTCATTTTGTATTCAAAGAAAGGCTCACAAGCAGCAACGCAACTGTAGAAAATAGCATGCAGCCAGCCAATCAGGTCAAATGTAGTTAATAATGAATGTCACATGTAGAGAGAAGTGAATCAGATTTTATCTTATCTAATATCAGCAAACATCATAAACTGATAAATCATAGTCACATATAGAGATTGAGCCACTTACTGGGGCTTTTTGAGATATGTTGCTGTTATCTTGTTATACAGTATCAAAACCATCCATCCATCCATCCATCCATCCACCCATCCATTTTTTTTATCCAACTCAGGGGCACAGAAAGGCTGGAGCTTATCTCAGCTATCAAACGGGAAAAAGAGGGAGTACATCCTCGACAGGTCGTCAGTTCATCACAGGGTTTACATCAAGAGAGCCACACATGCTAATATCGATACCTCAGGCTTATTTAGAATCACCGACCCCAACCTAACAAGCATGCCTTTGGACTGTGGGAGGATGCCGCAGCACCCGGAGGAAAGCCATCAGGCACAGGGAGAGGATGCAAACTCATAAAAAGGCCTCAGTCAGACGGCAGGTTCTTGCCAGGAACCTTTTTGATGTCAGGCAACAGTGCCTGACTAAATGATGAAAAAGGTTGTTTACATGAACATCAACAATTTCCCCTACTCTTTCCCTCTCCCTGGGGACTGACCTTTCCCACTTATGTAATAGTATGTGTTTTAAAGTTTCTGGGCTGATGCACAGATTCATATTTGCAGAAGGGAAGGCATTTTCCACTGCAGGCATAATATCTATGTAGATGTACTGTATCCCAAAATTTCAAAGGCCCTAGATGAAATAGATACAGAGTAATGGGCAAATAACCAATTCTCATCGCAGCCTCCGCCAGTCTCTACAACTTGATTGGACTATTTGTGAGTAATTTCAGGAAAGAGGAATATGATTAATAACTCGAATGTCTCTTTCTTTCTGCACTCAATGATAACTTAGATGTGAAAATTGCTTCTGGTTGGTGTTAATTATCTTGCCAGCGTACTTGACACATGTATTTGTAGGCCTGTGTGGTTGTCAGACTAAGATACTATTTTCCACATATTAGTAGGCTGTGAGCCATCAGGAGCTGGAAAACCAACGTTGAACATCATCTAATCCCCACAGGTTATGGCAATGCATCAAACAAATCAAGCCCTGTTGGCATGCCACACTATCAGAAGAGAGATGCAGAGTGAGGGATTCTGTCTGGCATCAATTAATAGACATTTTATTCAGTCTGCGTTGTGAATCTGGGATTGGATTTCATTTACCACACTGGAAATTCATTCTGAAACAAAATGCTGTGAGTATAAACAACCACTAGCATGTCAATGGAAATGCCTGCAGCTGGAGATTCTCACCAAGTGAAATGTTTATATTTTACAGAAATAAGAAAACTGGCTGTTTATAGCCAAATCAAGCACGAATGTCAGCAAAGGAGTATATCATCGTACTGAGCTGATATGCAACACTGCCATTTAGATTTCTAAGCCGCCGTGGCTCAAGTTGTGGTTTGATCCCTGGACCCTCCACGCACGAAAGTGTCTTTGTGCAGGACAAAATCTCAGATCTACTAGTTACAGCTGCTCTGCTGCTATCCCTATATGAGCATCTGTGATTGGGTAAATGAGAAGATATTGTAAAGCATTTGGTAGAACTAAAAAAGGTGCTCTCTACATTAAACCCATAGTCAGTTTCTCTTTGATGGTTTTCCCATTATGTAAATTGAAAAAAAATGCTTTCAAAATGGTTTTTATTATGTTTTTATTACTTATAATATATTATTTAGGACATCAAGAAATGCTTGTCAGGATATAAATACTATAAATATTAAGACCTCCCAAGTTATACTCAGTAAAAGGGGAAAATGAACCCATTCTTTTTGTAATTGTCTACATATATGTTCATCACAGTTCATCTCTCCATCTCTGATCCAGGCCAGTATCATCTTCAGATTGAAGATACTCAACTGGAAGATGACACCCAATATGAATGTCAAGTGACCTCATCCGAGTCCAGTAGTGGAATCATTTCCAGCCCGGCCTGGCTCAACGTACGAAGTAAGGGGGGGGGGAAAAGTTGTGGAGTCTAATAATAATCATGTTTTCTTTTTTCTTTTTTTTGAGTAAAAAAATGCATGTAAGAAGGCACAATGAGCATCCTCAGTACTCCAGTAACATTTATGACCTCTTGACCAGTAATCAGCATACAAAGAGCTGTTAAATATTCATTTCTATTGATAAAGAGCTTTTATTTGTGTAAGATTAGGCAATTGCATTTGAAGGACAGTTTCAAGTTACTTTGCCCTTGGTACAGCTGGACTACTGTAGCAGTTTTATTCAATAATACACTGATCAACCACAGCATTAAAAGTACCACCAGATGAAGTGGATTACATTGATCATCTCGTTAAAATTAAATGTTTTGATGGAAAACCTTGGGTCCTTACATTAATGAGGCTGTTACTTGGAGATATAACAATTACCCAGCATTGCTGCCAACCAAGAACAGAAAGGTCCTGAATGGCCGTAGCATCCCTCAGCAGGACAGTGTGCACTCCACCACATTGATCAGGAATGGCTGGAGGAACAGGACAATGGTAATGACCTAGCCTTCAGGGGTTCAGAGTGTTTTTTATTAGCACAAGGAGCATCTAGACAATATTAAGAAGGTTGTTTCAGTGTTGTGCTCACAATTCTACAAACTTTTCAAACAGTATTCAAGTACTATGCTACCTTTACATGCTCCAGTAGGGTCCATGGCTTTAACTAGCAGCTGGAAAATATAAAGAGCAACCTGGCTTCTCTAGCAAGCCTCAAGGCGACTCATGTCTCTTGCGCAGGAATAAATTTTAACAGAAGTGATTGAAAAGTTCCTTCTCAGACATGGACTGGAATAGATGTTATTGTGCGACTACATTAGACCACCTGTAGTCACTCTATAACAACCGGTGTTTCTCTCTCCCTAACCCTTTTGCTTGTGGGAGCAAGCCCATATGTGGTAAGGGAAGGACTCTAAAAGAACCTTTCTTCTCCAGGCGCACTTCATTTACTTACATCCCCCTCCCTATTCTCTCCCCCGCACAATTTCACCCTCTCTCTTGGCTCGCAGGCTTTCTCTTTGGTGACCATGGACACTGGATGAGGGTTCGGATAGGAGGGGCGCTTGTGGCAATTGTAGAGTCCTCGCTCTCTTCTGGGAAGAGAGCAGGTTTTTCTGACATCAATAGGCTGGCGTGAGAAATGGCTGGTAGTGTTGTACTTGAATGGTGGTATTCTACAATGCTGCAGTTTAATATCCTACAGCAGGCCTACACCTGCAGCCACAGCAGGCTTGACTCCCACATTCTATTACCTCTGAGATGCTTCTTGCATGTGTGCCCACTTATACAAAATCAAAACTCTCGCGTTCTGCTCTGTCAAAGCAATGAAAATATGTGTCATACCAACCAACTTGCATCAGGGATGGCTGGTAGTGGTATTAGTATTAGCATTTACCCATGATAGACTCTTTCATAGTATCTCTGACATGCTCACATACAAGTCCATATGACGCACATCTCAGCAGGTGTTTTTATTCAGTGTCCTGGGCTCACGTCCCTGCTGTTGACGATTTAACGTGGACATTTGTAGATGAACTGTCGCAAAGGGCAATCAGTGAAGTGACTGACTTAAAAAGCTCTCTGCAGCCTTGGTCTTAAAGGGTTATTTGTTCCAGCCCAGCAGTTCAAGTGATTCAAAATACGTGACTAATCTGGGGCTTGATAATGAGCTGATGAATTCAATCTCCCGTTAGTGCTGAACTGGGACTGGAAACTGTGTATCCCCTTTGAAGAGCACTGTCTCTGATGAGTTTCCGATGGACTTCTCTATCACTGAACTATGGCTCCCAAGGCCCCACACCCCTAGCCAGTCGACCATGGCCACATCCTATCAAGCTCTGCATCAATTCAAAACACTATAAAGTCTTTATGAGGAGATACAGTAGGGGAGAGGGGAGGAATTTGAAAACAAAACAGAGATTGGTGGTTGTATAATTGGATTCTTGGGTCAGGGAGAGTGATATTATGACTGGCTAATTCAAGATGGATCACCACAGGCAGTAAATAGCAGGGATAAAGGCAAAAATGTCAATAAGCCCCATCCATGGGCTTACAAAGAGATGTTTTCAAGACATTTCCATTGGTGCAACCTAACTCCTGTGTGTTTTTTGCTTCCCTGTGGAGCTTAGATAGGGGATTACTGCAACAGGCAGATCAAGTGGCAGTGAGTAATCCATGACAATAACAACCTCTACCCTCTCTGCTGAAGCCCCCTCCTCCGCTAAAACTTACCCCGCGCTGTGCCCGTCACATACCTGACACATCCTGTGTCTCGGTTTATACCATTAGCCTTAGCATTTAATCCTGTTAATGAACAACTCTCTCCCTCACCACTGTGCACGCCCGTACAGATTTCTCCTGCAAATGTTCAAAACTGTTTTTGATGTGTTCTGGTTTTAGACTGTTACTCATTCATTTGGCATAGTGTGTTACCGAGATATTTGTGTACGTGTG
>VUQR01010787.1:28325-40344 GCA_015108515.1 Hemichromis elongatus | reverse complement strand
GGTCAGACGGCATCGTACCGCAGTTGTTTTGTTTGCTCAAAGTTATTAGTGGCCGTGTTGAAGATTAATATGTACTTATTTGTGACTCGGAGCAACAGCTCCACCTCGTTATCATTCAATTTGACACATTCGGTGCTTTGTCTCGCCATTTCGCCGCTCGTTTTAAAGAGCCGGAAAGTAAATAAACAACACATGGAAACTACGCAGGTCGTCTCGTCTAACGTTTCACGCATGCGCAGTACTGGACGCGCAAAGGTGTGAAAAACGACTCAAAACGATAGTGTGGACGCGGATCGTTTTTGCAGGAAAGCTCCGTTTTCCAATCAATCCGGACTAGTGTGGACGTAGCCTGATACTCTGGTAACCCTGGAATCGATTTGCAGCCTCTGTGGTAGACTCGACAGCTGTAAATCGGATAAGTGGGAGAAAATGAATGGATGGATGGTTTGATGTCATATTAAAAACACAAACATGGATTTTCTAAAACATTCAGTTATTTATTTTTAGTAGCTTAGGTGTGCTTACTCCTTTTATAAACGACAGAACCAGTGACATGGCATATTTTACGCTTTATGCATTTTAACTTGTAGGGAATCGCTCATATCTGCTTATTTCAGCATAGGTTGGAGGGGGAAAAACCTACCTCAGCGAAAGCTGAAACCTGTCTGAAACCGCTAATCCATCATCTGTCATATTTAGCTTTCCGTTACAGTTGTTTATTATTGTTTGTAGCATACCTGAAAAGGAATTTAAGATTTAAGTGTTCACTGCCAAATTTCCCCGAAACGCCAAAAGTCCTGCCTGTGATGAATGCTCTTGTCTGTGAAATAAAAGTCCTAATGAGCTATTCTTTACAAAACAAACACACAGCAGTGCAAGGAAACACGACAGGTTATCAGATCTGACTGCAAAGTCTGTTCACAGATTAGAATTATTGTCACAATCCCTCTAAACCTGTCCTATAATCGGTGTGTCTTCCAGACTATTTAACTTTTTGGAAAGGTGACGGAAATAATTTTCCACATCGTTGAGGTTGACTTTGTCCCTTAATTTTATAGTCCTCCTTCAAGACTTAAGAGTGTCCTTGTCTAATGATTGACAAGCACCACAACACACATTCAGTGTAATTAACAAATTTAATGTACAGTAAGAGTAAAGAGAACAGTTTTACTATTAATTCCACATGTGGAGTTGGCGGTGAGACTGCTGGCTTATGTTTATAGAAGTCACAAGTTATATATTTCTCTGTTTTTCTTGCTGTCTTTATTAAGCAACACAAAGATAACAGTCGATGAAAAATACAACAGAGGAAGTTGTTTGTTTTTCCATATTGTGCTTTTTCTTTTTTTGGTAGGATGTGTGTGTCCCTGCTGATAACAAATGTAGAAGTAGTGGATTTTTCTTTTCCTACTAAGGCTCCGTGTTTGCCGTTTTATTGGCTTTGTTGGCCATTTTTTGCTTTTCATACCCTTCTGTTATCTGATTGCTAGCTGTGCTTCCATAACAAGTCTGAACTTTGTATTTGCACAAGAAAGGCCGCTGAGGGTTGAAACCACACTTGGCCAAATATATACTTTCATCTTCAATTTCCCTTCTCTCCTTGAAGCCGACATGTACAGTGTTGTCCGGTCGAGCCAGTTGAGGGAAAAACATAGATGCAGACTGAAGTCGAAGACAGGATGTAGCATATTAGCCTAACCCGTCTCCTCTCAGCCTACCTAAAAGCTCAAAAAAAAAAAAAGTTAAACACAGAAGCTCTGTGTACTCAAACAGCCACTGTCTGAATATTAGCATCTCTTGGATGCAGCTGGTAAGTGTTATGAAGTTGCCTTTTCACAGTCTTGTTTGCAGAATCCAGAGCATATCTTGGGCCTGTGGAGTGAATAGTGGAGCAGTGGACAATCTCAGCTCACATTTACCATTACAATGGCAGGTATTAGCATAATTCAAGCTGCTGAGACTATGGGCTTTCATAGGCATGAGCAGCCAGGTGCTCATGCCTACAATCAAGGATCAAGTCTTCCTGGAAAAACAAGCCTAAAATCCTTTTGAGTTTTCCCTTGAAGCTTTCTTCTGAAGTTAAAAGATTTACGTCTTTCAATAAAGTTATATTTTTAATATTTTGTATGTTTAAACTTTTATTTAAACCGGGTAGATTTACAGATCACAAATTATACTTTTTTCCTGGAACTTCTTCATTCAGATTCCACCTTGATAAACAGACACACTTAGTGCAACAACCAATTTCTAACCCACTAGTAGGAATGCAGCATGAAGTTATCAACCCCAACACTGGCGCCAATGCTAAAACCAAAACAGACCCAAATAGATTTCATGGACTGGAGATAAAACATGCAAAATAAATTGTTGTTGTGTTGTTTCAGCAGATACCCTGTTGCATGATTGTTCTCTGTTTATAACCTAAAAAGAAAGAGCGGAGGAAATGCAGACATGCCTAATAGCATACGATTCACTGCATATTTATCATATAAGGCTGCGTACCTCATACCAAGTTTGACACAGTAAATAACAGCAGTGTTTGCACTGCTCAGCATTTTGTGTGTGTCAACATATGTGTGTGTGCGATTACTTCTGTGTGTCTAGTCTGGCGTTAAGTCTGTCTGTGTGTGGGTGTGTGGCCATGAGGGGGTCAATGCCTGTCAAAACACACCCTTCCATGCCAGCGGACACTACTGTCTGTCCAGCCAGACAAGTTTATTAGTTTGTCCTAAAAATACAGCCCCGCTCCCGGACCTCTCTCACCCTGTCCAGCTCCCAGGGGGCCCCTGGAATGACACATTGCTAGCATCTACCAACTCTGATGGCCCCGCTTGTAGTATTGGAGCCTGTCCAGATGCCTGAAGACAAACATTTGTTGTTTGCAACCGGTCAGATCTGTTTGGATTTTTAAAATTTGGTGTACAAATAACCGAGAATGATTAATTCTGTTTGTTTAGGTCTGGCATTAATATGTTGCTTTCTCAGAATGCAGTAGAAGTTATTATATCAAATGTCATTATCAGGATAATTGAATTTTAGGGTAAACTCGGGATTGGAAGCATCAGGCCTTTGTATGTATACATTACTCGGATACGAAGAAGTATAAATATTGTTCGGTTTGGACTAAGAAGGTTTATTTATTTAAGCTCTTTGATTTAATAGCTGAATAAGTCTCAGGACAGCTTAAACACCCCCATCAAAATCCACGATATGATGGATGAAAAAAAAAATAATTAAACTGACTTAACACAAAAAAACAGTAAATGTTTCCACCGGGGGGGTGCGTAATTTCAAAATTGATGTGAAAATATCTCATGCTTCACAGCAATTTTCCCCTCACCTTGTGCATTTTCAGCCTCCAGGTGACTCAGAAAAGCTCTATTCATCCGTGTCCCATCTCAAACTGTAGGGGGAAAAAAAAAACATTTATGATTTCCTGTCATTTGGGGTTTCCTCTCCCCCAGTGTTTTGTCAGACATCAAAGTCAATTTGTAGGTAATGGCGAACAGATTAGCTAATTTGAGCAAACCTGAGCGCTTTGATAGTTCTGACACTGATCTGTGTGTGTGTGTGTGTGTGTGTGTGTGTGTGTGTGCGTGCGTGCCTGTGCATCCTAAGGGCCATGTCTGTGTCATGTTACAGGAAGGACACTGTCGAGGGGCCTTAGCAGTTTAAACAAGCGGCACATTACAATGCAAGGACTGCCAGTTTTGCAGTTTGACATGTAATGACAGATAGTTTCACTGCAGTGGGCCAAAGCAAACATCATCCTCACACACACAGCTTAAAGGTTGTTGCCCCCACCAGAGCGACCAACCGCCTCCTCTGGATGCAAAAAATAACCCCATTACTCAAACATGAACATTTCTAACTTACTGTGTTTAAATATCATTTGAAGGGGTTCTGTGAAAACAGAGGGAATGATCTCTGTCTGAACTTTTATTCAACTTAAAATTTATGATATGTTGGAGACAATGAACTGTTATATTAGGAGTATTTTTTTTATCATGTAATCGGGATTTCACATAATTGTCTGACATTAAGGCCAAACAGTTAATCAAGAAAGCTATTTGCAAATTATTCTATGATAACAACGGCTGTTCGTGCAGCTGTACAAGAAACACATAAAATTTGAAATGAGCCAAACATTATAAACTAGCTTTCGGTAACCCATTTAAAGCCACTGAAAAAGACATTTTTTTAACTGCTTTTGGTTTTCTGGAGTCATAAATTGCCAACATTAATGTCTGGAATGCAACATTAAACCTGAATTCACATAATTACATACATTACACTTCAATGCTCGCTTATATTGAGTGGCTGCTGCCGTCAACGCGCCTCAGATGGCGTTCCTGTGTCTGCACTGACGTACCGACGGGAGCTCTCAGCGCTGCGCACATCTGAGCTGTTTTTCCTTTGAAAGAGATACCGCTGTCTAAATAGATCACAGGTACTTCCTCCGCCCTGAAGGACAGGGAGGAGGTGTAGGTGGTGGGGGATCCAAACAAAAACATGGTATCATTTAGTCATGGAGGATTAACCCACACTGATTAGGTTTTTTAGACCCATCTTCTCTCTGTTTCCACAATAAAACCGTGTGTTTTGGGCTGCTGTTGTTATGTATGTGTTTCGATATGTGGCGCTGTAACGCAGCGGTTCCCAACCCCTGGGCCATGGACCGGTACCGGTCATTTGGTATCGGGCCGCGAGTTGAGGTTCGGGTGTGAAATTAATGGTTTTCAGGTTTTTTATTGGTAATATTTATTGTTTTTACCGTTAACTCAGTTTCCCTGTGTTTTTTCCCGTGTGTTGTTAATAATTTTTTTTTTTTTGTACCGGTATTGGTTTTATTTTGCTGTATTTATCCACAGCACCTTAAAGGCTGGTCTGTGAAAATATTGTCTGACATAAATCGGTCCGTGGCACAAAAAAGGTTGGGGCTGCTGCTGTAAAGGATGGTAATGGTTGTCCTGTATCAGGTGCTTTGTTTTGTGAAAGAGCTCTTCTGTTTCTAGCTATGTGATTAGGAGCTATTTTGTCTACTGTGACCTGAGAATAAGTTTGTGTGTCTGTGTGTGTGTGTGTGTGTGGCAGGCGGACATGATGTTCAATTCAGGGGTCTTCTGGATGGGCCTGTTCTTCATCCCAGTCACCTCGCTGATTTTCGACGTGGCCTACAAAGTGTGAGTCTTCTCTCCGCTCTCCTCACTCATCATCGCTCTAATGCACATCCAGTTCAGGAAATTCCTGCCGAATCTCTCATATCTCCTGAAGAAATTCTTGCCAAAGTTTTTGTTCAGACTTCCAATCATTTCAAGTGTTTCCATTCTAGAAGTCGAAATATTTTGCTTTTGGTCTGGTCGACATCGGCCTGTTGCAGATTCAAGGTGTCAGGAGCAATTCGCAAAGTCAGGGTTTTTATATTTTCTGATTTACTCTGAGCAGCTTGAATTGGTCGAACTGGTTTTAAATATCAGCCTGTGGAGGTTCAATCGCGTTCAGACATCTGCTATATAATTCTGGTTTTATAACCCTTTGTTTCATTTACAGCGTGAAGAAGGCATGCTTTAAGACCCTGGTGGATGAGGTGCAGGAGCTGGAGGCACTATCTAAAGACCCTGGAGCAGTAGTGCATGGAAAGAGGTACTGTTACACCACATTACCGCTCCGCCACTCTTTCCTTTACAGCATGATTTTGTCTGAAAGTAGATCAAATTTATGTTTAATAAAAAGTAGATGAAAATTTATGTCCCTGCAAAAACATTAAGCAGTGAGATAAGGTGATAAAATCTGTGTAATATTATAATATTTTTTTTAAATCTTTTTCTCTATAAAAGTGTTTGTAGTGTTTGTAAATTGTGCATTATTCTCTTTACTGTGCATGTACCCATACATGCAGACGAGGAAGATTTACAGTCTTTACTCGAGATAAATAAAGTGATCAGCAGCACTTGATTTGTTTTTATATCTACATATCTTTCTTTGTACCTTGTAATCTTGGAGTCATTAGACATCCGAGAACATTTATCAAATTATCTAAATAATGACACTTGTAATTGTCAGGTTGTAATTCTCACTGGCGATGTCAGATTTTGGCAATTGATAATACAGAAGTGCCTAAAACCAAGTAAAATGAATGTCTGGCACTAGCCAAAGTCAGTTGCTTCTCCAATCAATACCATATGACGTGAAAACAACAATACCTTCAAGTGCCAAAAACCAAAATTTCTGTCCTAAAATGACTTTTGGTTTGTTGAGTCAGTACAGGGCGTTCAAGAAGGTAAATTACTTTTGCACTTTGAATCATCAACAATTGCATCTTTGCATTGTTGTTTTTGTGCAACACAATACCTTGTGTTATTTATGTCATTTATGAAAGAAAATTGGCAGCAAATTTTGCCTTCCCGCGATTAAACATTACAAGTAGGAATGTGTATGAAATGTTCTGTCAGCAGTTTGTGATTTTGTTTTGATATGAACGATTAGTCTTTTTGTATTACTAGATAAAATAACCAGACAACAGCCTTTATTTTAGCTCATCTATCATATATAAATGACAGACTGATGTTCTTTGTAACATCAATTGGGACTCCTATGAAAATCAAATCCCGGGTTAAAGCACCCATCATTGATTTATAGTGTTACTCACATGGCTCAGATTAACAGAAAGGCGAAATGACAAATTTATGTTTTCTCGGGGTTTCATATCTCCCAACACGATCGAGAGTACGTAGTTAATGCCTCGGCTATTATTGTTCCTTTCACAAAATGGGAATCATTCCCCAAAATTTTGAAGATTATCCTGGAGGAAGAATCATCTCGGTCCTCCCAAATCCCTCAAAATGTCGTTAATACCCCCGGTTCTGCTGCCAGCAGTATTCCTGTGTGCAGGGAAGAAATCTTCAAATTGCTGCTAAATTGCGGGAGTTTGACTGTAATGTCAGTAATCATGTCATACGAGAGATTGTCTCGTTTTTTGAGGGTTTTTTTTTTCTTTCCCCCCACCCAAATACTGAATATCTCATTTTCAAGCAACGGTCCTGCTATATTAAAGCCATACATTATAGTTTGTATCGGCTCAAGCAGGTCCGCTTTGCTCTCTCTGGAGTCTGAGTCCGGCAGCAGCCAGCAACACAGAGCAGATCAGTGTGAGATCTGTGGCTGACTGAAAGCGATCCTCCTGCCTGGACACTATCCCAGACCCAGCAGGCAGCACACACACACACACACCCAGATACATACAGAAGCAAACATATAGCGATAACTGCTCAAATGTATAAATGATTTTTTGCACGTAATGCTTGTAGGCAGCCGCATGCATGCACACGCAGGCATCTGTTGTTGCAAACATTTGTTAGCTTTACAAAAATGCCTTTTGGCAAAGCTGCTGCTTCAGATATTCCTCTCACACAATCGCTTTGTTCTTCTTTCTGCGTCTGCACAGTAATGTTTCCCTACATGGTGTTTGTACCAGCAGGTATAGCAGTTGGCAGGTCCCTGCACTCTGGAGGGGCTTGGACAGCCTTGATGTATGGGTCATTAAATCTGCCTGTGGTGCTCAGCAGGCTGCTAACACACTGAATATTGCTGTGTGTGTGTGTGTGTGTCTGTAGTTTGACAGAGAGAGCCCAGCTCCTGAAGAACGTCTTCAAGAAGAGCACAGTGAGTCTGTACCGGTCTGACTCCATGCAGCAGAACCTGCTCCGTAAGTTACCCTCAAATCTTTTCTTTCTTTCTTTCTTTTCTTCTTTTTTTCTCATCCGTACTTTAGCTAGCTTAGATTTATTTCCTCCCAAATATATTCTCCTGTCAGGTAGGACAGATCGCAGTTCATAATTCCTCCTCTGACACATACTACATCTCCAGAGTGTCTTCCCTTTCGTCCATTGGGACACAGCAACACTCTACTCTTCCCGCTTCTTTTCACATGCAGTCTAACCAGGTGCAGATCAGTAATCGTCCCTGCAAATGGCCCCAAAGTTCTCAATGTCTTGAATTAAACTTGTTTTCCTATTGAATTGAATTGCGCATAATATTAAATGTCACTTGTGTTTTTTAATAATCTGAAAAGCTATTAGTGAAGTTGTCATTTAGAATTAGCTATCAGTCAGCTATTAATTTACAGATTTATGTCTTCAGTTCAGTGTATTTGTTTCTCTAATGCTGGATGTGAACAGGAAGTCATCATTAAACACAAACATATCTATAAAAATAAACTCTGCTGATGTTTTTAACCGGTGGCCTGTCAGGTTAGGGCTCAGCTAATGCAGCGCAGGCTGCTCTATGTGCCCGTGTGCCTCAAGACTGAATTCAAATACCTGAATTATCCAAATATCAGTTTGTAACGAAGGTCTAGTTATATCTAAGGTTTGGGTGACACCGCCTTTTATTAAAAAGTACCAAAAACATTATAAAAAGCAAACAAACTGGTGTGCCAGTTTGTGAAAATTTGCAGTGACTCTCTAAGTGTGGGTTTGTGTTTTATTCTTTGTTCTTTTCTGTCTTTTGTCTGATCAGTTTGTTTTTGTTTGTCTCATAGGTGGGGATGAGACCGTTGTTGTGTGATACCTTTTTAAATTCATTATTCAAACCTCACCCCGTTTACATCTCCAGCCCCTCCGTAGCTTCCTGATAGACACCGCTCTTCTTCCTTTTCGTTGTGTACTTTCTGTCCTTCCCCTCGTGTGCCTTCGTGTGTCCTGAGTTGAGCTCAGTAGAATGAGATAACGATGAAATGATGAAATATGTTGCGCTTATTCCTCCCCCACCCCACTATGCACTCGTCACAGCGGGTTCCTTTGAACTCTCCCGCTGGCCTCCAGGTACTGAGCGGGTCATTTGACACCTGAAGGTGAGTCAGGGATCAGAGGTCAGATGAGATCCTGTAGGAAGGTTTAGCTGGTAGATCACAGTGCTGCTTTTACGCAAAGGATAAAACTTTTGGGGGAGATGTAAATTCTCATTCTGTGTTCTTTTTGTCACGTGATTAATTTTAAGTCTGACGTTGTGGGAAATGTGCTTATTTTTTTTTTCTTAACCTTGACTTGAAGATTGTGGCAGCTCTCATATCTGTCTCTACACTGTGCCTGTTGTTGACAGTCATCAGCTTTATGCTCAAGGCATTGTGCTTTTTAATTCATCTGTAAACTAGTTCCAGCTGCTGCACACTGGACGTAACCACCATGACGCCATCCGCTAGTCTTCAAAGTCCCCTACCGAGGCCTTAATTTTGGCATTTTGGTCATTATGTTGGTTTTTGAAAAGGCATATTGTCAGAATTATGTTAAACACGGTCTAGTTTGAGTTTAGGGACAATTAGTGGTGAAGAGACCTAGCAGAGCAATTCACCCTCACCTCACTGTAATTTTAGATGGGCGAGTTCTATAAAAATTCACCCCCAGCGCAGTTGTAATGTCAAAGTGGGAAATATAGAATGCATCTTGAAAGTATTCACAGCACTTCACTCGTTCCACATTTTGACATGTTACATACCAACATGGATTCAATAAAAATGTCACCTCAAAATTTTACACACAATACCCAAAAGGACAAAGTGAAAAAAATCCAGAGATGCTCCGTCATGTTTAAGTCTGCACTCCGTGGTCCCAAAGCCATATTGTTATCTTGGCTTTGTGCTCAGGGTCTTTGTCTGGTTTAAAGATGAACCTTCACCTCAGTCCCAGGTACAGAGGGCTCCGGTGCAGGTTATCATCAAGGATGTCTCTGTACATGGCTGTATTGATCTTCCCCTCAACCCTGACTAGTCTCCCAGTTCCTGTTGCCAAAAAGCATCCTCACAGCATGATGCTGCCACCACCATGCTTCTCTGTAAGTTCTGGATGTTCTTGTGGAAGGTTCTTTCCACACAGCCATGCTGGAGCTCTGTCAGAGCGACCACATTGGGTTCTTGGTCACCTCCCTGGCTAAAGCACTTCTGCTTGTTCGTATTGGCTGAGTGGCCAGCCCTAGGAAGTGTCCCTGCCCCCAGCCTCAATACAGTCCTGTCTCAGGATGTATAAACAGTTCTTTGGACTTTATGGCTTGATTTGTGCTCTGGCATGGACTGTCCACTATGATTGTATATAGACAGATATATGTGCATTTTCAAATCATCTTCAGTCAACTTAATTTACCACGGGTGGTCTCCAGTCAAGTTGTAGAAACATCTAAGAGATGATCAGTGGAAACAAGATACAACTGATGTAATTTTGAGTGCTATGGCAAAGGCTGTGAATGCTTATATACATGTTACATTTTTGCTTTTTAGTTTGAATACATTTCATGAATTTTAGGCACGTTTCACCGCATCATTTTGGATTGTGTGTAGAATTTTGAGGTTTTTTTTTTTTTTTTGAATAAGGCTATAACGAGACAAAATGTGGAACAAGTGGAGCTCTGTGAATACTTTCCTGTTAACAAGCTGTAAATTTGGGCAGTTTAACAGGGGAATAATTCGCTTTTGAGTTTAGAACAGCGGCTGACTTCATTTTCAGCCCTGGAAGCTTCCAGAGGTTCCTGGTCACAACATAGGAAACAACTTAGAAACTGTTTATCATGCCTTGCAGAAATCTAAACAGATATTTACCACAGTGACTCTAATGTGAGAGAAACCCAAATTGAAGCTGGCTACAGCCAGAAGCTTTTTAACTGAGCATAAAGACTGCAAACAGGATCCAAAGCTTGCCTGGCAGACAGGTCAGATATCATCTCATTGGGTCTCAGTCACACAGAGTCACACACAAACACAGGTTGGAACAGATTGCAGTGGTCACCTGTATCTGTATTTTTCAAGTTTCATTACCAACTGGAAGTTGATCAAGTACTTGGCAAGCGTTTGCAGAGAAGTCAGGGTCTTTCATGCAAACTGACAGCATCTCTTTGCAACCAGTTTCCCTTAGCAACTGCCAATACCTTCTAGCAACCACTTGCCAACCAGTCAACCATTTTACCTTGAAGTCTGTGGTTGTCATGATACAACAAGTAGTTTCTAGGTGTATGTGCTTATGTAACCTATTTCCATGGGGCAGGAGAGATGATTGTCTTTCATTTCATTTCATTCAGGTCAGATTTCTTATCAGATTGATAAAAGCCAGCAACTTCATCAGAATCTAACATCCCTTTTAGTTGATATTGAAGTTGATTTGATGTTGCTGATTTTCAGCTGAAAATGTACAAATCAGTCAACTCATTGAAGTGGAGGTTTGAAAGGTCTCGACCCAGATGATAACATACTGTAATGATCATAGACACGATAAAAGAGCTGCCAGGCCCTATCCAACTAGTTAGTTTTTTTAATAAAGAAAAAAAACTCCATCTAGCATCACCTTTGATGTTTCTCAGTTCAAATCAAATCACTTTTATTGTCACATCACATGTGCTAGTGAAATTCTTGTGAGCAAGCGTCACAAGCAACAGAGGTGTGCAAAATACAAATAACATAAGAACAAACAGTTAGCACGCTCCAAGTAGGAAATTTGTAAAAACTTGTAAGATAAAATACTACTACAACTAAAACACAGGCTCCATACCTGCTAACTGACAGAAAGTCCAGGGTAGATTTTATAAGTTGTCCAAATACTATGCCATACAATAAATATTACTACAGCAATATTTCTGTTGACTAGCCTCTGCCCTGCAGATGTGAGACCTGTACTGCTCTTCAGCAAGAAAACATCCATAAGCATATTTCCCAATGTTAAGACTTTAGATGTTGTTTATTCTGTTGATTCATATGTCTCAAGTGTGTGTGTGTTTTGTTTTTTTAATTTCAATGAATCACTGATCTGTATAGCCTTTCTTTGAATTTTATTCCTTATTTTCACAGATGGCTACGCCTTCTCTCAAGATGAGAACGGAGTGGTGTCCCAGTCTGAGGTCATCAGAGCGTACGACACCACCAAGCAGAGGACCAACACGTGGTGAGGCGTCGGCCTTCTTGTTTCGCGGCCGGCCTGCTCGGAGCCACGGCGGCCGTTTCCAGTGGCGATATTTGAAGCTTAACGGGGAGAAGCGGTGGTGT
>VUQR01010787.1:17090-28305 GCA_015108515.1 Hemichromis elongatus | reverse complement strand
TTGAAAAGAGGAAAAAAAAAAAAAAACAAGGAACAAAACCAGTCACGTTCACTATCAGCTGTAGTTGTGCGTCGCGCAGACATGACGAGCACTGTGCTTTCTTAGCAGTCTGTGGTCCGAAGCTCTTCGCTGTTCTCGCTTCGTTTGTCTCCTTTCTGTTGATTTGAGAAACGACAGCTTTTAGCACTGAGCCAAAAGTACTAAAAGCCTAAAAAAAAAAAATCATTTTAGTAAATCGAAATCAAACACTGGACAGCGATCCGTTTCAGACGGTTTTGAACTCGTGAAAGATTGCCAAAGAGCAGTCGCATATACAATCGTCCAAGTACTAGTGAATTTGAGAAGAAAAAAACGCGAAACCAAATGTAATTAAACTCCTGTGTGTATTCCAGCGCGAAACAGACCACATCAGAGCAGATGTTTGTAACATGTTCCTTTTGTTTTTGCACTCGAGGAAGCATCTGTTGTGTGAAGCCTTACATTTTAATATGCCTTTTCTTTCCGTCTGTTTCTTTTCAAATGCATTTGAGTTCAGGTTTATACATATGTAGATACTGTGCCTCGTTTTTACCTCTTCATTTATTTATGTTCTTTTCTGAAGAAGTTGCCTCCTGCAACCCACCGTAGTCCTGTGTCCACTGTTTTTGCAGCAGACGTATTGCTCGACTTATAATTGCATTCCACGCATCCGCTCCCGTTTCAACAATCACAACGGTGCCTACGTAAAACTGTTCCCTCTTAGAAGAAAAAGATCGCTTAGACCAGTGCTCCACACACACACTTACTGTCTCCCCACCACAGTATTGCACTTCTACAATGTGAAAACTACAGATTTGTTCCTGCAGAGGTGAAGAGGAGGCTCTCTGATGGGTTTTTCGTTGAAGCTTACAGTGGCGGCAGTGATTCCCTTCGAATGGAGATTTTATCCTTCTAACATAAGTGCCATTAGCTTAAGGGAGGGAGCGAGAGAGAGAGAGATATTAGCCAGGAAACTCCAGTACGGTATCAAAACTACTCTGTCTCTATAGTTATTTTGTGGATTTGTATTTTTATATTGGAGACGTATGAATTTTGCATCGACCGGCTTTGTAATGAATCGTCTGTAACTTTTAGTTTTTTTTCTTCCTCTGATAAACTGGCGGGATAGATTAGACGTGACGAGGAAAGTGAGCTTTCTTAAATGTCTTGTTATTATTAATATTAATATTGTTACAGCTTGATTTATTTATAATTGACTAATGTCTGTGTGATTGCTTTCTTCTCCCTATGGGAGATCAGATTTCTGATGGTGCGAGTGTGTGTATATGTGTGTGTCGGTTTTTTTGCTTGCATGTGCATGTGCCGTATGAGTGTGTCTGTGTGCGGGTGTGTGGGTGCGTATGTGTGTGTACCTCTACTGTGGATAATTTCTGTGTATGCACTGCATGTCTGTGTCCTCTATGAAAGACTGGGAAGTTTCTGGCACCTCAGTCCTCCTGGTGTGTTTCTTTTATTGTATATTTGAGTGTGCGTGTGTGCCTGCGCGCGCGTGTGTAGTGACGCTTGCTCAAGTTGTCCGTCTGCACGACTCCAGGTATAGCTATGGTGTACTAACGTGTGCCGATGCATGGCCTGTATGGGAACGCGAGACTGCCGGCGTGCGCGCGTTCGCGGTCAAACGCTCGACCTCGACTGTGAGAGTTTCTGACGCACCGCTCGCTTCGACAGGAGATGTTTGCACAATGCACTCGATGTACCTTTCCAGTTGTGGATATCTGGTATTTTCCGGTTTCGGTATACGATTTTTTTTTTTTTGAGTGTACACGTTTGTGACCTTTTCTTTCACACAGTGTAACTCCTGCTTTACAGGAAAGCTCATTTGTGTTTTGTGTTTCTGATTATTTTTCTCTGCTCGTCTTTGGCGTGAAAACTTAATCGGCTGTCATCGTGTCAGAAATTTTCCAAACAGCAGAATGTGGACGTCGTCGTTGTGGAAGGTTTTTGGACTTTTGCTTTCTTCTTTTTTTTTCCTCTGTCTTTTTTTTATTTTTTTTTCCAGAAAACATAAAACACACATTGTTGTCTGTGAAGGTCGTGGGCTGCATGAATGGAAAACAAAAACTGTTCTCTGAAGTGTTAACCGTACTACTTTGATTCTCCCTCAAGTGTTGATCACTTTACAAAAGCGGAAACAAAACAAAAAAAACCCGCACCTTTTAACGTTTCTTTTCGATAATTCGTTTCTTTTCTGTCTTTTTGTTCGATGATTGTTCTGCATGTTGGGACTGCAAACTTATAAGTGTCGTCTTTACTGCCATGAAGGACTACTGAAATAAACTTTACAATCACTGAGGAACAATGTGAAAGTCTGTTATTGCTTTTGTGTTATTTGCAAATTTGTAATCAGCGTGTGTGGCGACAAACTGGGGAGAAAATCCAAACAGGAAAAGGAGGGACGGCCATCAGCCTGCGAGCACGACAAACAAATGATATCAATAGACTTCTCATTTGTTATGATTGCAGGGTTTACTCGAACTTCTCGTATGATCCCACACAGGCTAAGTCCTCTTTGGCTTTTCAAATTCTTATTGTTATAATCAAGGTCCAAAAGCTTCCATTCATTAGTTGATTGACAGAACTTTTTTTTTTTTTTTAATGCATAAACAGTAAAACTTCTCTGGTTACAGCTTCTAAATGTGGGTTTATTATTGCAAACTGTAACAGGATATTGTTGGATTTTTGCACAATGATCATTGGAAGCGTTTTAAGACGCCGGCCTGAGCCTTCATTTCTGTGATTGATTGCGTTGCTGTTTACAGATATTTTACAGACTAAAAAATAAATAAACAAATAAAACATTAGTGTGGGGAGATTAGGTAATTAAATAAATACCGGATACATCTGAACTATAATTATTTTTTCAAGTTGGAAAGTGCAAGCTTTTGTTGTTGGTTGATGAGGTGACACGTGTGGTTACTGGTGGTGGCAGCAAGTGTGATTTTATTACATTTAGAAGTTGTTGTTTTTTTTTTTTTTGAGCAGTTACTTTGTCAGAAGTAAAATGGAAAAGCTGGTGATTAAAGGGCAGCTGAACCGATCAAGGTTAAAGACTTTTTTCTTGTCCTGTGATTCTGCACAACTGCTATCAACATCAGGATTTAATTACCTGAGAGTCTTAAAGTGCTAAGGCCCCATATTTCTATTCTTGGGACTCCACTTTACAGGTTTCATGGTTTAAAATTATCTTTATTTATCTTCTACTGGAGGGTGACCCCTCAGTTCACACTACTGAAAGCCAGTTTTCTTCTCAAATAGGTTTGAGTAGCAGGTGGGTTGGGATGCTGCCGCCTGGAGATGCCAAAATTAACCCTTTAAAGCCCAAACCATGAAATAAAGGCCAGAAAATTCTAATCTTTTGAAGATGGAGTGTTTATTAAACCCTCATTACTTTAAATGAATTAAAAATACTTTGCATATATTAGTTTTAAATGTGATTTATTGCTTAAAAATGTATTGTACAATTTATTTTGATTTTACTGGGAAGAATAAAAATGACAGTTTTAAAAATTCATGTATCAAATACGATACATTTGGTGTTAAGGGATTAAGGATATCTCGCCTCAACGACATCATACAGAGCCAGGGATTACTTGCTTTGGACAAGTTTGTCATTTTAACAGTGAATTTGTGGTGCATTTGTTAAAAATACAATCTACAGTCTGGTGGTTTTCAAAAAAAAAAATCAGAGGTTTCAAAAGTTTAGGCCCTGAGAAAGGATACAAAACTTGAATTGTTTTAAAATCCACACGATTGTTTTAAATAAAAACATTCACTGGAGGAGGATTGGGTTCCTACCTTCAAGGATCACTTGGAAAAGAAGTTGGAAACTTTTCTGATCCTGGCAGAAACATAAAAGATTCGATGTATCCAAAAGGTTTAGGAAATATAATGGAAACGTGTTCACGACTTCTGTTTTCCTTTCATAATCAGAGCGTGATAGAGGTTTTAACAGCTGCGAGTTAAAACAGGACAGGATGGAGGTAACACGTTATTCATGTGAGCTGTATTTTGTGATAAAAGATTCAACGGATACCTGAACGCAGCCGCAAACATCCTGAGGCCGAACAGCTTTCGTGACGAACCGGCTGCCAAGTCTGTTTCACAGTCAGGTAACCGGGTAACAGAGCAGTCTTTGTGGAGGCTTTGCCATACCTGCTGGTGCAACCTAAACCTCTATTTCTGGGGTGAGTTGTTTTTAACACTGTGACCAGGCCATGCTCATTGAGCACTGACAATGACTGATCTCAGCGCTGCATTCCTGCTGTGAAGTCTGGCGCAAGAATGAGCAACAGGTAAGGAGATGATGTGCCGGCCTGACCTCTCCGGTTTCCTTTTTGTCTCAGTGATGGTGGTGATGATGATGATGATGATGAATCCCCATCTTTCTGGACAAAACTGTTTTTTAATAAACTTTACATCAAATAGCACACAAGTAACTATGAGATGACATTTATTTGCTGAAATTTAAGCAATCAATATGACAACCCTGATCTGGACAGAGGAGCTGTACAATCTTTTATATAATATAACATTCCCTCCAAAATAAAACGTCTCATTCCCAAGTCCTTCTGATTGTCAGAAAAAGGAATTCTCTGGTTTCCCAAGTCTATCATAGCTCTGCTAATGCTTAGCAGAATCTGAGTGACGGCAACATCTGTTTTTCAGCAAGATCGCTGATACATTTCCATCTTGAAACATCAACAAACGGAAACCATAGAGATCTGTTCACAAAGTAAAAGTGCATACATTTTACAAATGGTGTCAGATCTGCTGATGTGTCCTGTGCTGCAGACAGGGAAGTACGTCGGGCCATGCTGGTCAACCACAGCAGCTCTGTCACGCTTTGTGCCTACCCTCCAGCAACTCGCTCTGCGGCCAGTTGGCCGGGCCTCATGCATAGCTTCTCTGGCACCAGCCTTGTCTGCCGTGTTTCTGTCTGTGACAGGTCGCATCCTGCCCACTGAAAATTGTGTAATCCTCTATTTCCCCTGCTGAGAGCCCTGTCAGCTCTGTCCAAAGTCAGCGAAGCCCTTGGTTGCCGTAAAGGCGTCAGGCTGCAGAGGGAAGAAGTACTGCTGGGGAAGAAGGAAGCTGGTGTTCTGGGATGAGTGAGAGGCCATTGGTGGCTGGTGGAGCTGCAGCTGGGTGTGGGATGAAGGCAGCGGGTGCTGAATCCCTCCTGTCATGGGTGCTGGTGGGGATGTGTAAGGGGGAGGTGGAAGAAGAGTCTGTGGGGTCTGGGTGGGAGTGGAGGCTGACGATGAGACGGTGGCTGACACCAGGCAGCCATGCTGCTGCTGCTGCTGCTGCTGCCCCTGACCTCCGAGAGAAAACCTCCGCATGGAGCTGCCTCCTCCGGCTGAACTGGAGCTGGTGGTGGCCGTGCTGGACTGCCGCGATGGGGCTCGCAGGCTTGGGGGAGCCGTGGTGAGAATCATGGGGATCGTTTCCCCCTGGCAGCTGCGCAGAGAGAAGCGAATGGGCTGCTGGGTCGGCTGCTTGGGCCTCAGACATGTGCAACAGTAGACGGCCACCAGTGAGCCAACTATGATAAAGGCGATGAAGATGCTCCCCACCATCAGGAAGGGCACGTAGATGGGCTCTGTGGGGAAGGAGGCAAGTTTTAAAAAAATCTGTAATATTAAACTATTTATGGTACATGTAAACAGTGTTAGCAGCTCATTTGGGTTTAATACAACTTACTATGAACCAATATTATTACATCTGTGTTTTTCTGGAGTGTCAGTAATGAATTTTGCATACACCAGCCTCAAAATGTTTGCATTGAAGAGGAAATAAAGTTAGCAATTCCATTACATAGTCCTTATAAATTTAAAATAAAGTCTTGCCGTGTTAGTAACTACGAAGTGTGACCAATGCTGCTGTTATTAGTGGGGAAAATTGTGCAAAACATTTCTAATCACAACATTACGAACAAACCAAAGTCACATTCCAGCTGAAAACACAAACATCTCAAGTTACACTTAATGAAGCCTTTTCACCAAAGAAATCTACTTCGTGTTTATTTATTTTTAAATGGAAAAACTGGGAAAATGTGATCCATTCAGTTAAAGGCTTATCTGTTGAGGAAATTTAAAGAAAACTGATAAAACGTCGACCAACAGTCATAAAGAAGCCACAGAACGGACTCGTTGTCTCCTAATGTTGTGATTACATTAGTTTGAAAATTAGTGAGCTGTCAAAGCTAACGTGCTTTATTTCTGTGCAGCATAAAAGACCTGTCTGTGTGAGAAGGGTTAGACTCATCAAAACATTCCTGGACTGCAAACCTGCTCCGCTTGATCTAAATTTCCAACTAATTTCTGCTTACAATTTTTTGACAGAGGTTTTAGTGGAGTGACTGACAGGGTGGGTCATCGAAAACTTGTCCAGTTTTCCACTTTGCACTGATAATAATTTGGAGTGTGATGGAAACTGAAGGAGCTGGAGATTAGAGCAGGTAGAAACTGGACCCTCGGCCTGATTAACGCTTCAAACAGCAAAGGATGTAAACTTCATATAAGACAGCTGCAGAGGAAAAAGGTCTTAGAAAAGACATTTTATACTCATGTTATATTTTAAATACCTATTAAGTTTGTTGGGAATGCCCTCAGAGTGCATTAGTGTCCTTCAGCAAAGGCACTGAACCTCTGAGTGCTCTGTGCTGTCTTAATTGTTCAGCTGACCTCTGACCTCTCTAGGAGGATCCGCTATAACTTAAATAGGCACGTCCTTCTCGCGGCGTCTCTGTGTTTACCTTTTAAACACTACAGGGTTAAATAAAGTAAACTGGGAGTTTAGCCATGTGTGTTTTTCTCCATTCAACTAATTAAACTCTAATAAACTTGGATTTTTCTGAGGTCTTGCTTAAATTATGCGCATGACGAAAACCCAAGGAAATCGACACCACAAACTTGGAGCTAAATTAGTTTAAAATCACTGAACCTACGCGCTGCAAACTCGGTGTTATCCACCTCCCTGTCGTTGGTGCAGATGCCCTGGTCCAGCCGTGCGTCCGCTGCAGCGCAGCAGTAGCGCAGCGAGCAGGAGCCACAGCAAACCGTGGCGTCCATGGTGTCAAAATCCTCCGGACACTGGAAACCCTCGTGATAATTTCCATTCGAGTCCAGCCACCCGTGGCAGTACTCTCCCTGAGCATCCGATATCCGGAGATTCCAGGTCAGATATCCCAGAAGCAGGCAGTTCAACAGGCGCACCATCCCGACGAGCCACTGGAGTTCACGGTTCCCTGCGTCCTGTGGGCTTCAGCTCACAGCCTCAGTCCGAGTTTAAAGACTCTTCATTTGGGTTAATTCACCAAAAGAGAAACTAAACGTCTGGATCCAAGGATGTAAAGTTAGGTGACCGTCATCTTCCCAACACTGGAATCGCTCTCAGTCTGCTCAAAGAGGGGGGAAACAAATCCTTAATTGAATCCTCTCCGGGTTTTTGTTTGTTTGTTTGTTTTTTAAAATCTAGTTGATGAACTTTAATCTCATTCAAACGGGCTTAAATCACCAGCTGATGCTGAACAACTTGCTTTTGGAGTTTCGCTCCAACCTCTCTCGTAACGCGCCTGTGAGTCAAAGTGTGAGCAGAAGTTGTGCGCCTCCCTCACTGCAGATTTGCTGTTTTTGTGACTGGGGCTGGGGGGTGGGGGGTGTAAGCGCGCACGCAACCTCTATTAACCGGACGCTGGAGGATCACGTGGTGCAGAAGGATCCCAGTGTGACGCTAAATACTTTCATTCCCATAAAGCCGCCCAAACAACGTGCACGAGCTGGACCACGCGTGTGTTCCTACTCTGCATAACAGTTGTGCCTAAAAGCAGGTGAACACAGAAATATCAGAATTCAGCTCTGCTCGACATTATGGAAGTTATGCATTTTATGTTGCAGTGCTACACACAGATGATCGTTTGAATTATTGTTATTCCAACAGCTTCTAGCAGCTGTCCAGCCTTTTACTTTATCATTCACCTCGCATATAATTATCACGACTTGTATCCGGCCATGTTCGTCCTGCTGTTCTAATATTGGCGAGAAGTAAGAAGAAGTCTTAAAAGCAGAGAAAAGCAGGTCCGTCTATTAAAACCTCCTCTGTTAAAAGGTATTGAGGCGGCGCCCCCGCGTGGCGCTGCGAACTTTTAGCCCTGTGGGCTGTTGGTCAGCTGCTGACCTGCCTTTGATGGACAATCAGGTGAAGGGACTGAAATGATCACAGACACGTGACTTTTCTCTTTTTGATTTTAGTGCGGCTGGTAGTGCTCTTAAGGTTACCTGTTTATTGTAATAACCAGTAGGACCGAAACAGGGACAGTGATTAGGCCAATAATGCTTTCTTTGTATTTTCATTTATTAAACTAATTCGTTTTTATTTGTTGGCAATTTTCTATTTAAATTAAATAATAATAATAATAATAATAATACTTTCATATTCTCCTTTGGACTGTTTGATTTTTGCCCCCAGGTTCGGTTACGTGTGGAAACCTTTTCTTTCCATTTGTGCCCGCTTTGAGCTCAGTAGCAAAATGGCCTCTGCCTTTTCTTCCTTTCTCCATTCTGTTTCATTATTTATTTATTTCTCTCTCTCTCTCTTTTTTTTTAATTTTCAGTTTGTAGGCTAACTGCTACAGCGCCCCGTTGTTCTCGCTGAGGATGTTGGCTACAAAAGGAGGCAGGCAGTGGCGCACAAGTCCCGCCTGTATTTCCCTCTGGAGGAGTCTCGGTATCGGCGCCCCCGACTGGGGATTGGAGCGGCGACTTGTCAGTAAATTAGCCCACCCTTCACATAGTGTTTGTGAGGGAAACAGAGCCAGACAGTGACGGTCTGATCCCTCACTTATCAGCTGCCTGTCACACCAGCACGCTACGATACCGACCCGCAGCCATCCGCCGCGCTGTGACACCTGGCCGGTATGGAGGGAGAGATGCAGCCCGCAGATGAAGGGCCGTGCGCCCCGAAGATGTGCCGACAGCAGCGGGGTCCCTACAGCACCCTAAAAACCTTCCAGAGCAAGCGCTCTGCGGGCAAGTCGCGCTTTGACCGGTCCGCTGTGGTCGAGGTGCCCCTGTTTGGCGACGGGCATCATTTCACTTTTCACCCAGAACAGCCTCATCCTTTCCAGCCGCACCATCATCAGCAACAGCGTCTGCAGCAGCAGCAGCTCCACCAAACCGGCGTCTCTATAAGCAGCAGCCAGCAGCATCACCAGACTACTCAGCAGCAGCAGCAACGTTTCTCATGTGAGACCAGGCCCAGCAGCAGGGTTCCGACATCCACCTCAGCGGCGGCATCTCTCGGTAGCCATCAGCGACACGCCAGCAGCGGCGGAGCAGAGCCCAGATTTTCTCCGGACTGCACCTACGGTATCAGCACAGGTGGGTTTTAAACTTGCCCAGAGTGTGGCACGAGAGTCACTTCTCTTAACATCTAGAATATTGAGACTTTTACAGCCAGTGTTAGAGCAGTTGTTTTTCTTTCTTTTGGTTCGCCTTTTAGGTGAAAGAGTGCAAAGCTTCTACAGAGTCAATAAACTTAAGTGTTGAAGGCAAAAGGCCAACATGTCTTTTGTTTGTCTCACATCACCTGAGCTTCGCGTTTTTGTTCCCATTTCTTGCTCCTGTCAGTAGTGATTGATTTGCTGTTGTAATGAGAGCAGTCATGATTGAATCTCTGGTGTGCATGTGCTAAAAATTACACTGGGTAATTGTCTGCGCCTGTGTGTTTACTTATATGTATATATATGTGTGTGCGTGTGTGTGCGCGCAAGAATGGCTCTCTCGGTCTCCTGTTGAAACACATTGTTCCCTGCTCATTTTCTTCTCAGCTGCTGTTCATTAGAGGGGTGCACAGGAAGAAATGTGTTCCCCATGTGGAGGGCGGGTCCATGGGAACCAACATTAAGATGAAAGCAATGAACCTAACCCTGGCAGTACCAAGATTAAATATTAGACATCTCATCCCTTAATCAGATAATAATCTCATTATCACTGCTGGCAGCAAAGACTCAATTTGCTGCTGGTTATTGTTGCTTTGGAGACAATCAAGTGCTCAGCCAGAGCTCCGGTCTCACGGCAAGCCCTGTATTAACTAACTTAGACGTGAAATGGCAAATTTGTGCATCAGGTAGTGCATATTTAATTTTTAAGTGATCATTTATCTCTAGCCAGCTTGCATCTGTGGAACCCAGGTTTCTTTGTTGTTTGCATCTATTCTGGCATGCACAGGATCCTGATATCACTAATGAAACAGTCACATAAAACTGTGTTTTCCCTGTTCGAGTGAATCAGCCGATAATGCACAAGCTGTACCGTCCAATCAGAGCTAAAGCGTGCCATGCATTTCTTGCAGATAATGACACATCAAAGTGCTTCTATCTACACCACAGAAACAACTTAATGTTCCTCTTATGGCTCGGAAAAAGAAGAAACTTGATGTCCTTTCTTTCACCGGAGGGCCTGGGATTCAGCAATCAGTTCAGCACACAATAACACAAATTGCATTGAAAAGCCTCTCCCAAAGAGTTGTGATTAAAATAAATGGGTCTCATAAATTTTCCCTCTGCCGACCGTGTTGTTTTTAATGAAATTTTATGAGACTCTCAGCTCGCAGTGCCACGGAATTGGTGAGAGAAGGAGACGAGAGTGGGGGCGGGGGTGCGCGGTGAAGGCGAATGATATCAGATACATCTCGACGGGTAAACAGAGACGGCACGCATATTAATAAATGCGACACATCTGCGCCAGGCTGATAGACACGTCTGAGCGAGTGGGAACGCAGCAATGGCCGCCTAGAATTCATTTTGTCTCTGTGTATTTGTGTGTGTGTGTGTGTGAGGCCAGTGGACTCATAATCATTACACAGAGGTGTGTGTGAGATCATCTCATTGAGACGTGCCTAGACTACCAGGGAAACTCTCCACTGAGGCTTGTTTCTGGACAATAGCTCCATGCTCATTTTGTGAAACTGTGACTTTAGAGTTTATTGACATCTGAATAAATCGGTATAATCAAGCTGACATTTCCATGAACAGAAGAGCCAAGTGTCTGCTACTCTAATGGAACACTTTGCCACGATAAGACGTGGCAGAGAGCAAAGAGTAAAAGGAGGCGGAAAGAGTAAAAACTGCAACCCCCCCCCCCCCCCCCCCCCCCCCCCACCCACACACAACCAC
>VUQR01010787.1:6672-17070 GCA_015108515.1 Hemichromis elongatus | reverse complement strand
CTCATATTGTTGCCAGAACTGTAGCAGCTTAAAGTGTTATGTTTCAGCACTGGTGAAAAGGACAGTACGTTTCATCAAGTAAGAGGCTCAAATCAGATTGACTTTACAAGTGAGGGTTCATGCTTCACTGCATTTCAGAACTTTGACATCTGTCAGCAGAAGTTATTGGTTACTCTGCTGTTTGAGATTTAAGTTTAAAAAAAACCCCAAACAAACTCAAAGCCAAACTGAAGATTAAACACTTAGAGAAAAAACACAGCATGTAGCTTTAGCTGAGCCATCTGTCCTGTTTTAAGTTTCTATGCAATTCAAGCAAAAACATTTTCCCTCTAAACACCTTAGTGTTAGGATTAGATCCACAAATTTGGAGAGAGAACACAGGAGACACAGGTGCAAAGTAAAAAATATAGATATACTCATTTTCATCTTCTTGCATCAGGTAGAACCATCCCCATTCTCACAGTTGACCTTTAACTAGACGGTTTCCCTACATTTGTCCCTCTGTCTAGATTAGATGTCATCTACTCAGCTGACTCTAGTTTGTCTTTCAGGCATTTATGTTTTCCTTTTCCTTTTATTTTAAATAAAAATATTTATCATTTGGGAGAGACTTTTAGAGTTGCTCTTTCTGTAGTAAGATCCCCTAATCCTCATGTGACACAAGTCTTGTTGTGTGTGTGTGTGTAAGGAGAAAGACGTGAAAGAAGTGGTCCATAGTATTCTCCCTGTGAAAGGACAGCCTCTGAGCTCAAATATCATACCCGATGTAACGTGTGCTCATCTCTAAGGTATTATTGGTGGGAATATGCTATACTTCGCATGTGTGTCTCCTGAAGGACCTATTGCTGCACAGTGGAAAAGCCAGAGAGTAGCCAACAAAGAAAATATTTCATCCCTCAAACTCCTCCAGGACTTGTCTGCCACTTTTGAGCTCATCACTATATCCTCAGCAGTAACTTGAGTTTGCTCACTTGTCCTGAAATGTCACTTTAGGACTATCTGTCTTTGTTAACTGTTTATATTGGTTAGATGGGTCAATAGGGAGCATGTGAAAAAAGCCAAAAGCTCCAGTGATGCTTATAAATGGACATTGAGGGCAATGTTTGGTTGAGTGAGTCTGCAAACACAAGCAGCTCATCTTAAATCTATTGACTGACACCTGTGCATGTCTGTTGTCTACTGCAGAGAACCGTCTCATCTTAGATGCCTTCGCCCAGCAGTGCAGCCGAGTCCTCAGCCTCCTTAACAACGGGCGTCTCCTGGAGCCCTCCTCCTCCTCCTCCTCCTTCACCTCTAACATTAAGCTGGAAGAAGGGCCAGGGGACACTCAGGGGCTTCATTGCTCCACACAAGGGAAGTCTAAATCCGAGGAGAGCTCTTCCACCACAGACCCTGAGGAGGAGGCTCAACAAAGCCATTTGAACCAACAACAGACCTCTGCAGTTCTCCGCATCTTCACAGACTCCCTACAGAACTATCTGCTCTCAGGACCTCAACAACAGCACCAACAGCAGCAGCAGCAGCAGCAACATCTGTCTGCCAGTCTGGAGGACGAGCAGTGCCCGGCAGCTGAGTCTGGTTCAGGAGTCTCTCCACCAAGACACAACCTGGGAGGATGGGGCTCCCCTACTCCATCAGAATCATACGGCCACCCCTCGTCCACACTGCCTGAGGAGGAGGAGGAGGAGGAGAACTGCTGTCCTCGCTGCCTGGAATTGGAGCAGGAGGTGTTGTCTCTGCAGCAAGAGAACGAGGAGCTCCGCAACAAGCTGGAGAACATCCCAGGTGCGGTAATAACAGCCAGGACAGTCGTACTTATGCTGACACAGTGATGACTGCTTTAATCCTCACTCAGCTGGAGATAGGAGATCTCTTCATCCCACAAGTTTTTTTTTGTTTTTTTTTGTATGCTTCCATCTGACTGATGATTTCACACGCACAGGAAAAGTTGATGTGCACTGCATTAATTAGTACTGGACATACACATCAATGCTATTTACAAAGCTTGTAATCAAGGGCTTCTGGGTAGTTGGTTTGCTTTATACGCTTATCTACTCATATACACAAAGCATGCATAACATTTGTGGTGATGTCATCACCGGAAGGAAACCATGTAGTCAAATCCATAGCTGTCACCTTTATTACAGCATAAACACGAGTGTTTGTTTTCATCTGTGAAAAATACTGAGCACAAAACGTGCGCGTGAGATCAACAAAGCCGAACAGATGGCTTTAAAACGACACTGCTGAGCATTTCTGCCTGATAAGTCCTCATTATTAGGAAGTGCTTCCTTCATTTTCTTCCTCATGCTTTTGCAATCTAAATGCATCCCACAGTTTTAAAAAAAAAGTGCGTTCAAAGCATCTATTTTTGTTAACTTGTCTGCTCTCCCCAAAGCATTCTGAGCTCCCTGTTGTCACACTAGCCTAGTTTGCACTAAAACAACTTATTTTAACTGCACATAAAATTCTGTGTACAGCGTTAGTCTGACTGCAAAACATTAGGTTGTAAAGATCTGTTCAAAATGAAGAAAACATTGCAGTGTATTAATGTTTAAGTGCAGCAGATGGCTTGTTTCTTTGCTTTGCAGGGATTTTGACACTGGGTTTCTATTTATGGTAACAGTCGCTTGATTTTTCACAGTTCCCTGTCAAAATGTTCTTGACTACTTCAAGACTGTTCTCGAGTTCCACAACCAGCTGGCCCAGCCGATGCCAGAGGAGCAACTCACAGAGGTGAGGAATCAGCCCGCTCTTCATTATTCAGAGCAGATGTCATCAGTAGCACATCTTAAGGTGGGAAAATATCACATCAGGTCAATTGTGCATTAGAAATGTCTTCATGCTGATAACTATGAATGTAAGTGATGTGAAAGTCAAAACTCTGTTTATACAGGAAGAAGAGCGGCAAACAGTCTTTGAGGTGCGTGTTTTAACTTCTTGTTTTTTGTTTTTTTAAATGTAGAAACGTCATGCAAAGCAACATGTTTAGATTTTTCCTCCTCCTCCTAACAGGGCAGTAAACAGCTCCTGGAGAACTATCCGCTCTTCATCACTAATAAGCAGTGGGACGAAGCTGTCAACTCCTCTAAGAAAGATGGCAGACGGCTGCTGCGCTATCTGATTCGCTATGTCTTCACCACAGATGAGCTCAAGTTCTCCTGTGGTTTAGGCAAAAGGAAGCGGTCAGTCCACTCAGGAGAGGCAGGCCTGGAAAGACGACCGCTCAACCCTGTTAAAGTCAGCTGCCTCAGAGGTAAAAGTGAAAAACATTATAGTTAAAAACATATTTTTAATAGGAGGAAAACATTGTAGGTTATTACTGTTTAAATACAGAAGATGTGTTGCCTCATTCGGTTGTGGTCATTTTCACACTGGGTTTTTGTAGTAATTGCGTCACTCATTAGGCTTGATTCAAGGGTGTGTAATATCCCAAGAACTTTATTGACACAGTTGTATGACTCTTATATTAATTTTAATATGGTATTAGTGTTGCTTGATTGCCATAAGTGGTATTCTCATTAGAGTGCTCCACATCTTTAAACCACTGATAGACCTTAAAAGCAGCAGCAGCTATCTATAGTCTAAGATCTGATACATATGGCGTTTGTGGTCATGTGATTTAGATTATAGCAGCTTAAATTAAAGTAGTCTTAACTCCTGTTGCTAGGAAAAACCAGGAAAGTTTGCGTTGCTATTTACATCTTACATACATCCAGAAAGTATTCAGCTCCCCTCACATTTTGCTCTGGATTTAGTTTTAATGGATAAAAGTGCCCTTGTTCTCATGTTTGCCTCGTGGCAGTGTGAATGGCGGAACCTTATATACACATCGGTGTGCTTTTCCTAAACTGTGTCCCATCCATTCATTTTGCCACATATGGACTCCAATCAAGGTTAATTAGCGCCTTAAGTCATTGCCTTTTTAAATTAGATTTCCACCTGAAAAAACATCCCTGAATTTCATCAGTGAAGGCTCAAAGCTGTGAGGACTAAACAAGCAACTGTAGGAGAATTTTGAAATTTGAATTGTTTCCATACTCATTTATTACTATATACAACATTTTATGTGACAGAAATGAAGCACAACAATGATCCATTAAGCCTGAAGATGTTCCAAGTCATTACCACAGCATATGAGCCCGTTATTATCTGTAAATACTGTTGTTTGTAATGTTCTTCTAATTTTACACATTGTATTAATGTACAAAATGAACTTCAGTGGCCCTAACACAGAACCCTGAGGAACTCAACGTCACCGTTTTAAATTGTGAGTTGACATCAGTCAATCATCAGTTAATCAGAATTTTATTTAAGATATCAAGAGATCAAGATTTAACTTCCTGTTAAACTTTTGTGGTTATTTCCTGCCTTGTTGGAGCTAAAAGAGGCCACCTAAACATATAAGCCCAGGATGTCCTCTATATGGTACATCCCGTCTTAGTAAGGTAGCTCAAACAAGTCAAAAGATATAGACCAAAAACAAATGTTTTTAATTTTTAAAATTCCTAATCTTGCCAGAGTTTATCCGGATGCACTGTGCCTCAAACCCAGACTGGTGGATGCCCTCGGAGGAGCAGATCAACAAAGTGTTCAGCGATGCCGTCGGTCACGCTCGTCAGGGCCGAGCGGTCGGCACCTTTTTGGGCAGCAGCGGCAGCAGCACCAGCAGCCTGTACATGGACGGCTTTGATGGACATCTTTCCCAGGATGAACTGTATTTAAAAAGCTGCCAGAACGGTCAGTCGGATTGAAGTTAAAGGAGAAATTAAAGACAAATGCCTGAAATGTAGCTGTACAACAACATATCCCAAAACTCTGACCTTATCCTGTCACTTTACACAGTGAAGAAAACATTCCAGAAGACGTTGAACATATAGATATACAGTCCTTCCTTTTAAATAGTTTTATAGTTTTCCCATTTTTATACCTAAACCCTTTGTTTAGTGAAAATTGGACTCTTAAGGGTTTTAAATTGAACAGTTTGAACAGTCTTCCATATGCTCCTTTTTTATAGTTTGAGCAGTTACATCACTTCCAGTGGAACAAAGTCACTTCAAGGAGGCTGATTTTGGGTTTTTTTCTTTTGTTTTGTTCATTTTTAGATGTTTTTTCAATCTACATGCGTATTTAGAGTTCATATGGAAGTTATTTATGTTAATGACCCAGTTAGAGACTTATTCTATATAACATTACCATGGAAAGTAGCACTTAATATATATTTTTTGTCAATGGCGAAGCACCTTTACTTGCAGCCCTTCAACAGGAGTGCCTCTGAGAAAATCATGTTTTGTTATTTGTAGTTTTGCACCTTGAATCTCTTTATTTCCCCCTCATTAAAACTGATCCCGATGCATCAAGTTTTACATAATGAAAGGAAAAGTGCATTTAAAAAGAAAAAAATGTGTGAAATGTTTCAATCAATGCTGCGTTGCACCTAATCTTCATGCTACGAAGAATATTGCAAATTATTTAAAAATGTTATATCGGAAATTGCTAAAAGTAATTAGTCAGTTTGGTTTTGACCCAACTTTTATTTGTTGCTTGAAAGAATTCCTCACATCTGCGAAGGATACTTGAAGTTTCTTGTTTGAATTACTGTGTGTAGCAGCGATATAATGCTGATGTTTTTTTCCACATAATAAACTTGTAATTAAGAAAATTGCAGATTTAAGGAAAACAAATGGACGCCTGGGAAATGCTAATCAGACTGTTTCTTTTTATTTGAATGTTTACATTTTTTACACGAATTTTTCTTTTCCCTTTGCATTCTGAAAAATTGGAATTCAGCTCAAAGCGAATTTACGGTATTTTGCGAGCATTCCCTTATTATGACGTTGCCGTACTCAAAGAAAGCATTTTGTGTTTAAGGCAGCTGCCATATAATAATGCCTTAATCTCGTTCGGAGACCACCACAGTGTAAAGTGCTGAAGATGTGTGTCAGAAATCCGGTAATGTGTTTTGTTTGTGTGTCGGTCTAAAGCTTCTTTAAATGTCAATCCAAGTGGAAGAAATTTGAGCACTTCATTGTTTTCCTGCAACCTTTCCAATTTGCACCTTTAAGTGTCTTACTGTAGGCAAGGCAATCCTAAAGTGAGAAGTCCACATGGCGGATTTGACCATTTTTATTCTTTTGTGCTTATTTTGACGCTCGATGACTTCACCTCACCACACTGTTTTCTACGTTTGAATGTACCAGATTTCTTAGGTCAGTCCACCAAGTTGACAGTGCTGTGTAAATGTGTAATATAAAGTACAGTTATTGTGTGAGGTGTCTTTGAAATACCACGTCTCCCTCTTTAAAAAGCCAAGTAGAAAAGTGCCACAGAAACCTTAAACCAGTCGGATTCTGTTGTTGTGTTGCTGTTCTGAATGTGAGCGTTGGTTTGTATTTACTCCTTTACCCTCAAAGTGGCTGTTATCAACACTGTGAAACATCAGTTGGGTTTTTACAGATATAGTTTCTGTTGTTTTGTTTTTTTTTATTTATAATAAATAAAATAATACCTGAATCATATCCATCTATGAAAAAGTATTATCTTTGTGACATTAAATTTTGTCAGATTAATTTCCTAACATAATGATCCATCTGCTGTATGTACAGGCAACTTGCCAACATCACGGCCGTTTGTGCAGGCTGTGATGTTGGCAAGAAAAGCAAGCATTATTTTACATTTAATCCATTCACAGTGCATTTGTACTATACTGATGTACCGTGGCACCAAAGAATGAGACTCTTCAATACTAACTTCTTATGTTCTGCCTTTGAGAAATATAGTTAGAGAAAGGTAAATGACTACCACGCAAAAAATAATAAACCAGCAATAACACTGGTACATAATTTAAACACATAAATTATCCTAAAAAACGTTAAATAAATGTTTGACCTGAGTATTTTTATATGTGGGTTGGAGACGGTAAAATTTGTTAGGCAATCTGCTTTTTACTTGTACAAAAAAAAAAGACTGTAAATGAATAATAGAAACACTTATTACTGTCCCACTCCTTAAGCTATAACACTACATCATAGTTTATACCTCCATTTTTATGAGTGTAAGTAGCTGTAATATATGTGTAGTAGAAGGAAAAAGTGTTTAATTCAAATGAGTGATGAAATGGAAGCCTTATAAAATGGAAATATTCAAACAAGCCAGAAAATCCTGTGGGTGATACGACAGAAATACAAAACTTTATAAAAGTTGGTAATCATAGTTAATCTGGGAAAAAAAAGAAAATGATGGATCTTTTTATGTGGGTAAATAAAAGATAAATACAGTGTGTTTACGCAAAACCAATGTGTGATTAATTAATAATCTATGTGGGTAACGGAGGCAGTTAATTTCTCCAAAGGGTCAGGTGGGAATCTAGGGAACCACATCAGCTGTTATTTTATGTGAGATAGAAACGCCCTTATAGTCCATTTAGGTGTTTGCCAGGCGACGTTATACCGTCTTATTACACATAATATATCATAACATTCATGTTTTGTGGACCTAAATTAATACATTTCTTTGTTGTCAAATTAAAATATGATCCTTCCCTGAGGTGTTGGACGCTGCAGTTAGTAAACTTCAGACTTCCTCAGTAAGCAAGCAAACAAACAAACATACAAATATATATGTCACCCCTTTTCTGCTAAACAGCCTGTATGTTAATAATTCAAACAGACAAGTCAGGTAAATTTCAGCTGGATAAATATGACTGTTTCTCTATCACCATTATATAATGTAACCGAGATATCAGGCAATCAGTTTGTGGCACATAAAATTGGGACGTCTACATACAGTCTTTGGTTTCACTGTATGTAAAATGCATGTGTGACTGAGCTGTCTCTAAAATCCACTAGATGGCACTGCAGTTATAGGATAATGTCCTCAGTAATGGGTCCCCCCCCAACTAATATCATTTTTTTTATATTAGGAAGGAGAAGGAGAAGAGCTCTGACAGGAAGGAGTATAAATAGTTAAAATCAAAATACAACTGAAGATCAGCTTTAATTTGCTATTTACATAACCCGATTAATCTGTGACAGGACAGCATATATAACTGGTTTTACATTCAGCTTGCGCTCACGCTAAATTAGATCCAAAGACTGGTTGGAAACAACAGGCGAACACACTAAAAGAGAGAATAAACAAAATGAGCTGCAGAATAATTGGCTTTGACAGAAGGTTCCGCCCAGAAACTTAAGTGAGTCCATTTCGCGTATATTAAGCGAAGCTGCTGAAGCGTCTTTCTGGCTCAACCGCTCTAACGGCCGCCCTGTGCAGAGCTTCTGCGTGTCGGTGGATCTGATGAAGCTTTGTTGGGTGTTCCTCTTTAATTCTGCGGCATCTCACTGGTTGTCTGCGGGCCTGTAGAGGAGGGCGGGCCGTGAACGCTGGCCAGATTTTTGGACTGTAAACTAACTGATGCGACGTGAGCCGAGCATGGATGATTTGAGCACGCAGCTCACCTAACGGGATTTACATTTATTGAATTGTGGTAGCATGCGAAGCTGGAAGTTGAGCACAAGCCGAGTCTGCTGTCTGAAAAGTGACCTCGGATAAACCCTCGGAGGCTTGGCCGACTTTGGACATTTTCTGCAGAGGCTTTATTTTTGCGCAGCGCGGAAACTCCAGCGCAGCGTGAAGGGGGATGATCTCCTAATCGACAGATAAAACACGCAACTAAGTGAATTAACGACTGCTGTCGCACACGCAGGGCCCCCTTTGTAGCGGTGCAAGATGATGTCACTGATAGATCTGGACGATGATCAGAGATGGGTGCCCACTCATGTGAATGTCACAGTCCTCCGCGCAAAGGGACTGCGAACCAAGGGCAAGCATGGCAGCCGCTACCTCTACACCATCATCCAGGTGGGGAAGGAGAAGTACACCACGGGCCTCGTGGAGAAGGCGGAGGTGCCCGTGTGGAACGAGGAGTGCTGCTTCGAGCTGCTTCCCGGGATCCTAGAGGACGGCGGCCGGAGCGCCTACCCCCAGGGGAGCGGGGACCTGGTCCTCACGGTCATGCACCGAGTACTTATCGGACTGGATGTGTTTCTCGGTCAAACCATTATACCTCTTGATAAGATATTTCATGATGGAGTGTGTCCAAGAGATGAGTATGTTGGCATTTAATTAGTGCAACTTGCATGCCAAACGTGTTGTTGTTGTTGTTTTCTGTTTAGTGCACACAAAGAAGTGATATGTCTTTTTCTCTTTCTTTTTTTGTTGTCAGACTATGACAAGATTATATAAATAAGTTTTCCGGGAGAATGATGTGCAACTTTCAGGTCTTCATTAAAAGCATGTCATTCATCTTGGGGATAGTTTCCACCTCACGCAGTAGTGATTATCAGTCATGTGCAACATTACAGCCCAAAATGCAGCAGCTCCTTCCACAGGAGACTTCGGCAGGGAAATCAAATGTGCTGTTTTTGCAGGATGACAAAGAGGTTTGAAAGCTGCCAAGGCTTTCAAACTCGTTAAACGCTGGCTCTTTGGCCTCCTGTCCCGATACAGAGATACTCCAGCAGCAGTTCCCACAATGCACTGCAGAAATACGAGATGAGATGCAGTTTTCACTGAGATGCATTGTAGCCAGAAGGCCTCCATCTTTATCCCACATCATTTCAAAGGAAACATAATAAGAATACATTTCTCCAACTTGTAGGAGGCAGTTTCGTCTATTATTCAAGGATAAAAACCTGTAAAAAGGTTCCCACAATATTTATCTCTGTCTAGAAACCCGTTGAAACTTATATTCGGGGTAAGATAAGGACTAGTCGAAGGTGGAAGACCAAAATATTGGCTGAACAGGACTACAGTTCCTCTAAATGAAACTTGTATCGCACTAAGTGCATTTGTTATAATCAATGTCCTGGCTGGCCAAGCTGAAGAACCAGTATTTCTGGGATAATATAGTGTCACAATCTCTGCAGGTATTCAGCATCTAACTATTGGCGGTCAAGTTGTCACAAAAGCTCCAGTATTATTTTTATTTTAATGCTTTTTGCTAATTATTAACTCTGGCTAAAAAAAAAAAAACACTTCATTTTTAAAACAAAGGCTCTTCATCTTTACTTTTTGGTTTTTAGTTGAAGAAAAGACAACAACAAGCATGCGTGCCTTTTTTTTTTAAAGACATCTGATTTTGACTAAACTAATTTCCCCCTGTGGGACAATAGAGAAATTGAATTAAATTGAACTGATTTGCTTTTGATACTTTGACATGATTTTATTTGACTGAAGGTTATTTAACAGAAACAGTATTCCTCGCATGTTTATTGAAGGATAATTCTTACACGTCTACCTTTTAAAATACCGAGTTAAGAATTATCTGCATTTATTTTTTAAATGTGCTTTGAACTAAACTAAACTATTTTTTCCCCACAATAATTGATTTATTCTAGC
>VUQR01010785.1:56418-66748 GCA_015108515.1 Hemichromis elongatus | reverse complement strand
CAAATGAAAAAAAGGGGGGGGGGGGGGGGGGGGGGGGGGGGGGGGTAATAGTGCTGGGAGTCTGTAAGTGTCGAGCAGAAGCGGCAGACTGTCACCAGGGGGCAGTGTTGGACATAATGTGGAACAACTGGCTGTGTGGGCTACCCTTTAATCATGCGTGTGTACTTGCTGTTCATGTAGATCCTGTTGGGAATGACAGCGTGGACAAAGACCGTCTCTATGTTCAAACTGACTGGTAAAAACAAGGAAAACTGTCCCCTGGAGCCACTGCTTGTTTGTGATCTTTGATGGGGTTTTGCATCTTCCTCTCCTCAATGACCTCCGCTGTTACTCCCTTTCCTGTTTGAGCCATCTGGCCTTCATCACCATTGAGTTCCATGCTTTTAGGCTTTGTAGAGGAGACCCTCACAAGTGCGTAATTGTTTTTCTTTTGAACTGCATTCAAGGATTTCAAGGAAATGCCAGTTTCTGTTTAAGTTTGGGGATGTTTGTATAAAACGATCATAGTTTGAACAATCATGCTGCCATAACTGAGCAGCACTTCTGAGCTGTCTACAGCGCTCATCTGTCAGATCTCCTGGCACCCTCATCTGCTCTGGGTTCTTTAAAGCAGCTTCCATCAAAAAAAAGGCTAAAAGCTCATTTTATTTTTAGCAGAACAGAGCACCGCGCCACCTCTGGGCACATCTGGAAGACTCAGGGGAACCGTCTTTAATGGGCGCGATCAGCTCAGGTGTCTGGGTCAGAGCTGGACGAGGATGCGCCTGCGCTTGTGGAATTCAGGGTCAAGTAGTTTAAGCTATAAACTGACTGATACCTGATAACACACCTTATCTCAGGGAAACCTGGAGCAGTTCACATTGACCGTACTTCTTGCGTGTGAGTAGGAGCTCTCACAAGCAGGTTTATTTTTTTCAAACTGTATTTTGTTTTATTTATTTATTTTTTTAAACTTAAGATAAAACTGTCGACGAATGCTAAAACTACTTCCCTTCAGTCGTTCTGTTTCACTGACGCCTCGTCTAACAGGGCAAAAGCGAAAGTATCCAGTCCCACAGTGTCTTTAGTCTACTATATCAAAGTACTTATAGTTTACAGTCAAACAGGAAGCCCATTGGTTCCTATATTTACAATGCCTGACTGGTTTGTACCCCACCAAGCTTTCCTCACTTTGCATGTCAAATAAGGCTGGCTGGTTCACTTCTGCACAAAACATTACTGTTGGTACAATTTTTGTCTTAACTAACATAATTAATTCAGTTAGTATCTCCACATGAGGCCTTGCTAATGGTTAATATCACAGAATTAATCTTCCAACTTTAAAGGTGTGTTACAGCAAGTTCTTGAATTACAGACAGTAACGAATTCTGTGTAAAAAGTTAGTTCTGACTGAACAGGAGGTAAGTCTGACTTCTGAATTACTCTAAAAATAACGCGTGTGAAGCTCTGTGAGATTGCCCCTAAAGTTAGAGCTTATTCAAATAGCCCTCATTTGCTTGGTGTTCCCGTCACGACAAAACATCAGAGAGCTGCTCCGTTTCTGAGGCTTGAGGGAGAAAATATTCTAAACATCCTTTTCTTATCCTAAATTCCTAAATTGATTTAAGGCCCTCAGTTAAAAGCTTTTGTAGCACAGATTTTATCGTTGTGGTGGTTCAGTGAGCTAATGAAAGTGTTTATTAATGAGTCAAACCAAGCAGCAAACGCCGGGGCTGAAAAATGATGCAATACGGAAAAAACTGCAGTTCCTCTAATTGCCACTCGATGCTCTCCCTTACATTCCTGAGTAAATATGACTGACTTTACAGCATACAGGGAAGTTTTTAATCAAGCTTAAAGTTTGCATCTTTAGGGGAATGGCTGCTTTGACTGACAAATAGATGCAGATGCAAATGGACAGAGCTGCAATATCCAGACAAATAATATGCCTTGCTATGTGGTTACACGTACAAACACACCATCCAAGATATCTGTGGTTTAATTTTCACAAGATGAATTCTAGTTCTACTTTAACATTTCTTTATACGTGCCACTATCAGGTAGGCGTGTCCGTGCCACGCACCTCGCTAAAAAGGCCTGCCGGCTTTAGCTGATACGTTTATCTGTTTCATGACATCATCACACTGCGAATCAGAAACATTTGGGTAGAGAAAAATCTCAGAGCAGCTGTGAGAAAATGTAGAAACGTGAGAGACAGACAGAGCGACGAGGTGAGTGTCCTTACAGGTGTGAAGTTCTGTGAGGTGAGGAACTGCTGCAGCTGCTGCTGCTCCAAAAGAAGCTGCTTCTGCTGCTCTGACAGGAACGACGACCTGAAACAGATGTTGACATGTGGACGCACACCTGTCAGAGAGCACCACCGAGTTCAAATGGTTCCCACAGATTTAGATTTTGGGGTCAGTGGGTGGGGTCAGGCACACTCGCTACTTTATTAATAAACAGTGTTTACAATCTCCGACCCAGCAAAGACGTGATCATAAAATACTGACTAAACAAATAACTCAGAGTGGGTCTTTGAACTCTGAACTCCAGCTGGCGGCGGTTCTGCTGCAGCATCGGCACACTCGCCTTGGTGGCACGTGAACCTGCTCCTCTCCACCTGCTGCAGACCTCGGAGTGGTCGCCCATCTCACAGCAGCTCCTCAGAGCAGGAGAAGAACCACCGACAGCTGCAGTCCGTGACAGTGCGGTATGTCCTACTATGGGGAAGGAGTTTGTAGACATCAACAACAGCAACGTGACCAGCTGGTGGCGGAAACACCAAACTAAAATTTAAAAACAGGAGTGAGTGGATTGTCCACTTAGGAAGTGAGCTGGTTTGGCGTTTCTCTCTCAGATGGAGAGGAAACGATAGAAAAAGGAATCACTGAATCTCACAGCCAAAGTTAGAGCCTCTAAATTAATTAACTAAGACTCTTCTCGTTTTCTTCTTCTGTGGTTTTTACAAACAGATTTGTTACGTACGGACTTGCACTCTTGGGAAGCGGAAAGCCTTGAGGCAGCGCCAGCGGGTTGAGGGGTGGAGGTTGGGGTCGCAGAGCCGGGAGCGCGGGCTGAGGAGCGTTCTGCACAGGCGACTGAATCACTCCGTTCAGACTGCCGAACATGCCGTTCACGGCCAGCTGAGGACTTCCCACGAGAGACGCCACGAGTCCGCTCACCACGGGCAGCGCGGAGCTGCCGGCCTGAGTGATCGCCCCCAAACCGTCGTTCAGCCCTCGATTCAAGCCGTTTAGCAGCGGCTGCCCGAAGGAGGCGGGGCTCTGCTGAGGAGGGGGGGTGCTCTGGAAGGAGAGAGACGAGCTGCTTCGGGACGGACTACCGGAGTGGAGCTCCTGGAACAAACACAAGAGAGCAAACGAGCAGCTTTTTAGCGAGTTTGCCGTAAAATGGAGAGAATCTACAAAGAGGCTTATAAAAGACAAATATACTTGCTAATGGTGCCTGACGGGATTGCACGGTGATTTTCGAGACATGAAAGGAACTAAAGTTTCTCACCTCAGACGAGGTAACAAAGGAGGTGTCATTCAGGAAGCAGCTTTTGGACAGGGGACTCTTATTGGTGCTCAGGGGGTCTAAGGAAATGAGAGCCACAATCACAGGGTGAAAACTACCAGGTTTGCACTGAACACCATTCTCTGTACTATCAAAACTGTTCCTACGGTTAATTAACATCAATAAATTATCCATGTAAGCAGGTGGGGCTGCAAAGGGAGGATGGAGGAATGCAGATTAAAAAAAAATAAGAGGGCGATGGGATAGTGATTTATGTGCGCCCTGACGCTCGCATATGAAAGTGGACAGAGGAGCTTAATCTGACCTTGGGCGGATGACAGGAAGTTGATCTGGGCGGACGTGTGCATGGAGCCCTGGGTGGAGTGAACCTGTGGAGGGAAAGGCACGGCCAGCTCCGTGTTGAGCAGCTGCAGTCGCTCCTTCTTGGCCGTCAGGCTGAGGATCTGGTCCTGGAGACGCTGGTTCTCCTGCTGCAGGGAGTGCAGCGACTGGAGCATCTCCATAACTGGGGGGACAAGAGGACACAACACATTTCAGTCCAGTGTTTGTGACTGCGGGTCTATGAAAGCACACACACACTTTTAAATGAATTATTAAATAACACATTAAATAATGGAGCTGGTGATGCTAGCCTATGTTCTGCTCTGCAGCCTCTGTGAGCTCAGTGCAGATTTTGGTTACAGTGGTCTTCCTGCTCACAGCAGATATGCAGAGGGATGACTGGTCACGTTTTAAGATTGAGTCTCTGGAGAGGCAGCTGAATCATATCAGAACCTCCCAGGACTGGCCTCTGTGATAAAATAGATAAGGGAGCTCCATGACTGTCAGAGTTCACTATTCTGCATCAATATAAGGACTCACAAATGTCGGCAGATTCGCTAAAACTATCGGACCGGACGTGAAAAAACAAAACACAACCCCAAAAAACACAGCATTTTATTATTATTTTTTTATTCACAACATGGTAACTAACCCATAATGCATCACACACTTACGTAGGTCCCGTCGTAGGCTCTACAAGTCTAAATGAGCATCGCTCGTTTTCAGCAGTCCAGCCTCAGGCCGAGCCTTCAGCTTTCAGGCCCCTCTCCCGAGGAACCAGCTCCCAGTTTGGATTCCCTCTCAACTTCAAACTTTTATTTTTGATAGTTAGAGCTGCATACAGTGAACCTGAACCATCCCTCGGTTGTGCTATTTTAAGCTCACACTGCTGAAAGACTTCCCATGATGCACTGAGACTCCCACTTCTCTCTTTCGCTCGCTATTGCATGTCAGTGGGTTTTGTGTTCTCTCGCTTCCTGACCCCTTTTTGTAGGTATTTCTGGGTTAAGAACTCCAGCTGTCATCATTAATGTCAGAATTATTAATATTACTGCCTGAGAAGTTTTAGGATTGGCTCAGGTTGGTTGTTTTATCCTATTTAGAGGGTGTGGGTGGATCGGTACGCAAGTTTTAGCAGAGCCAATCAAGGATCCAGGATTATCTGTTAGTGTTGTTTGCAAAATCTGATCTTTCACATCACAAATGCAGATGAACACCGAACTAAACACTGGAGGAAGCATACAGTCTGGAACTGCTCTCGTTATTATTATCATAATTATTGCATTTACTATAACAACCAGCTGGTGGTGCTCAAACAAAAACTAAGCACAAGCATTCGATCTTTGCTGTCTCTCTGCTCTCGCCCCAGCCGGTCGGGGCAGATGGCCGCCCACCCAGAGACCATTTCTGTCAGCAAGTGCTTGATCAGATTAAACTCGCTTTGCAGGAATTGCTGGTTCAATACAATCAAGGGCACAGAGCAGCTGAAGGGCGTACGGTTTTAATGTATTGTGAACAGCTAAGCTGCCAAACTTGCACATCGATCCAAACCAAACCTTCTGTTTTTCTGTAGTTAAATATCAACACGCTGATTTACTCGACGCATTGGTACAAGCTAGTCACGGCTAAACGATCGCTGATGCACCGGGGCGTATGTTTGACAAGAGTGGACCCAGAAACCTGCGCTGTGCGTTTTTTAAAAGTCCTACACCGTCTCACAGGTGTTTCCAATTATTCTGGCAGTTTGGGCCCCTGCTTGGGTTGAAGTCGGGCAGCGTTATGCTGGAAAATATTAGGGGTCACGAAACAAAGGCTGGGTCCTGAAACATGCCACATGTTCAGCCTTGTGCACTCAAGTTAAGTCAAGTTATTTAATACAATACACTTTGCTGTCTAAGTAGAAATTGTGTGTTTATTTTAAAGGGTACGTCACGAGTTAGTAGTTCAAAAAAAGAAACATACACAAGCTGCAGCTTGAGAAAAATCTGCAAAATAAACGTTACGCTTTCTCATGCAGATAAATATGATTAAGGTGAGGACTGTGGGGGTGTAGAAATACACCTAGTTGAGTGCGTTGAGACCTGAGGGGAACAAAAAAGAAGAAGAGGAGCAACCATGGAAATATAAAGCCGTCTGCATGCACGTCTGAGCCAAAAGCACTGACAACGCTGGGTGTAGGAAGAAAAAAATGAGCAAATAATAGATTGGAAAGCAAGTGTCAGCTGATGATGTCCCTGGAGAAAAAGTGAGTCAGAGCAAAAGGCGGCGAGCAATCTGGCTCAGCGGAGAGACGAGCAGAAATACAAGAGCAGAAGAAACAAAGCAGCTGCTGGAGCAGCTTTCAGAACCGACAGCAAATCTGATCTCTTGCTGAGCTTTTTTTTGTCCCCACACAGGTACATTCATCATCCGAAGACAGCGCGAGGCACTCACAGAGACCGGCAGCGTGGATGCAAGGTTCCCAACTCTACTGGCTTAAAATAAAAAGTTCAAACAAAGAGTCATTCGCTTTTGAAAGATTCTGAGAGGCTCAAAGATACGTTAGCACTTAAAGTAAGTATTAAAAAAAAAACCCCAAACCCCTGCAGTTCCTCCGACGGACACTCGAGGCTCACTTGTTAAAATGTCCAAGTTTATAGAAGAAATAAACACATTCACAGCTCACTGAACAAAAGTCTTCGTCTCTGTAGATACGGTCCTCCATAACAGCTTTATACTGGACGAAACATTTAAATTTTTTTAAATTTATAAAATTGGGGGGCGTGGCTACTTTGACTGTAACTGTCTCACCTCCGCTCATTACTCAACCGTGGATTTAATGGATTCTTACGAATATTCTGGCTTGCTGTGCGGTTAACTATACGGCACATCATATTACACTGTTAACAGAAAACTAAAAGAAGCAAAGTATTTACTTTTTTGTATTTTAATTTTCATTTACTTTGGATATTTACTGTATTTTTCAGACCATAAGGCGCACCGCGTTATAAGGCGCATTAAGCAAAACAAAACAGTCAGATAAGTCAAACTTTACTCAACTCATTCTTCTTGCTTCCTCTACTTCCATACCATTGATTCATTAATATTGAATTCTCTGGCAGCTGCTCTATTCCCATGTTGTTGCAGTATATGAATGACTAACCTGGTATTGTGGATCAATTATCCCAGTTGTTCTCCTGACTGAAGTTTGGTCCGTTTACAGCATCCTGCCATGCGATTGCATTTATTCCTAACCATCGGGAACCCTCACGTTGACTTTTATCAAGTGGAAAAAAGTTAGCGCTTATCTTCCAGTTTCACTGTTTATGTTATGCTAACATAGCTGTGTCGCTAGCGATCACGTAGCACAGCATTATATACCAGCTAGTCTGACTTCAGTAACCCTACAAACGTCACTGCTGTTTAGTTTTCTGTCTTCATTTATGTTGGAAGTGATAGCAGAGCTGTACATTTGAATGTTTTGAGAAATCTCTCAGTCAGAACATGCTATATCATGTTTAAGTGGAAACTAGCGAGCTAACTTCCTGCTAACTTCTAACTCCGTTAAATGTAACACATTTTGTTTTCATGGATGCCTGGATGTTAAACGTAATTGTTACACCTGGTAAAGCAGCAACGCTGATCACTTTATTAAAGATGAAAGAATTTAGACAGTATTTAACTTTTGTTAAGTTTTGGACCCAGATTACTCCTGACCACGGTAGCCGTAATGCTCCAACAATCCATCAAGCGGCGCGGCTTCGTAGCTTACTAAAGTCGTACTTAAACATTTCTGAAACATTTTTGAGTGTTGTGTACCACATAAAATCAGTTCGAGGCCAGTAAGCACAACCAGAATTCTTATATAAGCCGCACTGTCGATTTTTGAGAAAAATAAAAAGGATTTTAAGTGCGCTTTATAGTGCGGGAAATACGGTACTCACTTTTATCCATTTCTTTCCTTTCAGTTAACTAAAATGTTTTTTGTATTCGTCTAATTTCTCCGCCTCACGCAGAAGTCTCTGCTCCAGCCTTGGTGAGTAAAGTTCTAATATTTAATGCAGTGCGCGTATCACTCCGTTTATGTCCATCTTTTATGTACAGAATACACTTGCCGGCCACTTCATTAGGTACACCAGTTCATCATCTCAGTGCATTAAGGTCAAGGCAGCCAGATGAAGTTCAAACTGAGCATCAGTGTGGGGAAGAAATGTGATTCAGGCGACTTTGATGATACCAGGCGGGCTGGTCTGAGTATTTCAGACTGATCTGATCTGCTGGGATTTTCCGTCATAAGTGTCTCCAGGGTTCACAAAGAATGGTGAAGAAAAGGAAAATATCTATCCAGCAGCTCCCTAGGAGAAAATGCTTTGTTTACACCAGAGGTCAGAGGAGAACGACCAGACTGCTTTGAGTTGACAGGAAGGCGAGAGTAACTGAAATAACTACACGTTACAGCCGAGGTATGCTGAAGAGCACCTCGGTTGCTCTTCTCAGATAACAGAAAATTAGAAAAACGTTTCCTGCTCTGACGAGTCTCGATATTTGCAGTGAAATTCAGATAGTAGGCTCAGACTTTGGCGTGAGAAACATAAAGGAACGGATCTATCCGTGGTTCTGCACATACTGGTGGTGTAACGGAGGACTGTTTAAACACCACAGCATATACCTGAGTGCTGTTCCTGACCATCTCCATCCTTTTATGAGCACAGTGTACCCATCATCTGATGGCTTAAAGCATATCATGCTGGTTTCCTGAACATGACAGTGAATCTCCACAGTTACCTCAACCTGACAGAGCTCCTTTGGGATGTGGTGGAAATGATTGTCATCATGGATGTGCAGCAACAAGTTATCAAGTCAGTATGGACCAAAATCTCTGAGGGATGTTTGCAGCACCTTGTTAACTTCATGCAGTCCAGCCTGGTGCCAGCACTGAGTAACTGCAGGTCCATCAAGAATATTTTAATTTCATTTCATCATCTTATAAACACTTATATCTTGTCCCACTGGACTACTTACTGTTGACTCCCATCTCTCCGTTGCTGTGTTTCTCCAGCAGGAGATCAATGTGAGAGCTGGTTGGTGGGACGTTCTCAGGACGGGCTCTGACTCCGGCACCCAGCCCGTCCCTCTGGTCGAACAGAAGAGGAAGACAGCTCATCGGAGACCTGGGTGTGGAGGAGGATAAAATCAACAGGAAGTCAGAAGCAACACGTCACAGCTTCTGCAGCCAAGCTGGGAAACTACCAATCATCCTCTGTGGCTGTGGTTTGTGTTTTCTTAAATCCACACAGTCACTCTGATTGTTAAGCAGCTGGCACTTTCCTCTTGCTGGTAATGAAAATGACAAAGGGAAAAATCAACCAAACGATGATTTGACCAGATGAACGATGAGTCACCAGCGGCTTACGCATCTGTCTACTTGCTGACTCATTTCAGTCAGTAAATCTCAAGTGTAAGAATGATGTATTGTTTTCAGGATTTGACACTGAAAAATAACAATAATGATGAAAAAGCAAAGACTGAGACTCACTGCGAGGAAAGACTCTCTCTCGGTGAGTTCCCCTGACATGGGAAGCGACAGTCATCGAGGTCAGACTCTGAGAAAGGGAACAGACACATCTTAGTTTCACGTGCGCACACATTTACTGAAAGGTAGCGTCATCAAAGCGCCGTGTTTACGCTGCAACAACGGCAAATTTAATGTCAGATTTCTTTTATGTGGCGCTTATCTAAAGCCAACATTTGTTTCTCAAGAGGTAAACTGTGCTGATGTGTGAACTCCGTCTTCGGCTCACCTGGCAGTGAGGTCTGGGCTTGGCTCAGTAGTGGCGGCAGTGTCAGGGCTGTGGAGAGACAGCTAGTGAAAGGCTGAGTGGAGGTCAGGCTGTAGGAGGCGCTGGAGCCTGGATGGATCTGTAAGACAGTCAACATCAACATCTGGCTGACAAAGAAAGCGTGGAGTTAATCAAGAGAGGATTTTAGTTTAAAAAAAAAAGAAAAAAAGAACACATCCGTCGACTGGAAACGTACCACGTAACACACTTGTATCAAAAACAACTGGAGAATGAATTGTGCTTCCAGATTCTTTATGTCTGTGCGCTCATCACTGTTTATGAATCCACTTACTTTCAGCTTGGGCCCGGCCGCCGTAGGCTGCAGGGTACCATCCCGCACATGTTAGCTAAACACACTCACATTCACACCTGTGGCCAAATGAGAACCCGACACGCGTGTCTCTGGACTCGAGGTGAAAGTATCCGCACCGCCGTGCAGGAAATGATTACGCTGCTGCACTCAGTTTTGGTACAACACTCCATTTCGTTTGTTATGAAGCAGACACACCCTGTTCCACCCTGAACTGTGTGCTTCACTTTGAGCCAAGACAACTAAAAGTGAGGCTTCGATAACAACATCGATGCTGAGGGAGTAAAATTGAAGACAATTGAAAATTGTGAGCGGACGTGTGGAAGGACTTTGGTGTCTGTCTGCAGCTGCTTTTGTCTCAGGA